>JARQOD010008766.1:0-34247 GCA_033576555.1 Oophaga sylvatica
AAGACGACAAGCAACAGCACTTATAATCTTATTGATCTTATAAGGTCCAATGTACTTATGTCCCAATTTAGACGATGGAATCTTTAATTTAAGATTTCTGGTTGACAGCCAGACCAAATCTCCTACCTTGAAAGCTGGTGCAGGTTTACGAAATTTATCTGCTGCTTTCTTGTACCTTTCCTGAGCCAATTCTAGATTTTCCTTTAGAAGATCCATATTCTTTTGTAAAGAAGTGATTCTTTCAGCCACTGCCGGCAAGGGCGTATCTATGGGAAATCGAGGCAGAATGTTAGGATGATAACCTAGATTGGAGTAAAAAGGAGACTGCTTAGTGGAGGCGCTCTGAGAGTTGTTATAAGAGAACTCAGCCAGTGGAAGTAGATCCACCCAATCATCCTGTAGGTGGCAGATACAACAGCGGAGATACTGCTCCAGGGTCTGATTGGTTCGTTCTGTCTGTCCATTAGTCTGGGGATGAAAAGCAGAAGAAAGGTTTACTTTAATGTCCAATGCTGCACAGAAATTTTGCCAAAACCTTGAAGTGAATTGCACCCCTCGATCCAAATGACCTCATCCGGTACTCCATGTAAGCGAAACACATTCTTAATCATCAAGTCTGATGTCTGTTTTGCAGTGGGTAAGCCGACACAAGGGATAAAATGAGCTGCCTTTGTTAGACGGTCAACCACCACTAGAATGGTGTTCTTCCCTTGAGAGGTTGGTAACTCCACAATGAAGTTGTAACGGGTCAGGGAGGCGGAACCTCTGAGCTTTATTATACAAGGAGGCTCTCCTTGTAAAGGAGCGGGTGGCGCCCGGGGAGACGGACAGGAAGTCACGGCAAGTGACAGGGACAGTCTTTGGACAGACGGGAAAGAGGTCACGGCAAGTGACCGGGGCAGTCTCTGGATAGACAGGCAGGTAGTCACGGCAAGTGACCGGGGCAGTCTCTGGATAGACAGGCAGGTAGTCACGGCAAGTGACCGGGGCAGTCTCTGGATAGACAGGCAGGTAGTCACGGCAAGTGACCGGGGCAGTCTCTGGATAGACAGGCAGGTAGTCACGGCAAGTGACCGGGGCAGTCTCTGGATAGACAGGCAGGTAGTCACGGCAAGTGACCGGGGCAGTCTCTGGATGGACAGGTTTTATACGACCTGAGATGGTGGAGCCTCCCGGTAGGCTAGCAGGCAGATGACAGATGAACGCCCCCAAGTGAGCAGGCGAGAGTCTCTGGAATAGACGATGGTCACCGCATGTGACGTCCGAACCTCCGGGTAGGTCTGCAGGCAGATGGCAGATGAACGCCCCCAAGTGAGCAGGCGAGAGTCTCTGGAATAGACGATGGTCACCGCATGTGACGTCCGAACCTCCGGGTAGGTCTGCAGGCAGATGGCAGATGAGCGCCCCCAAGTGAGCAGGCGAGATTCTCTGGAATAGCCGATGGTCACCACCGGTGACGGCCGAACCTCCAGGTAGGCTTGCGGACAGGTAGCAGACAGCAAACTGGCAGGAGACAGGCAGGTAACTGGTAACGGAACCTGAGGTGAGCTGAGTAAACAGTGCAACAACATTGCTCGGGCACCTCCATTAAGGAGGGAGTACTTTATATAGGGTGGAGTCCTCCGGCATTGGCCGGGGACCTTTTTTGAAAGATGCGCGCGGCCCCTTTAAGAGCGGGGGAGCGCGCGGGCGCGCGCCCTAAGTCCAGCAGCAGGGAAGGAGGCGCGACCCCAGCAGGGCGGAAGGAGGACGCCGAGCGTGGGTAAGGGGGGCGACGTCCCTGCCTGGCAGAGGACGCTGGCGCAGGGGAACAGCGTCCCTGCCTGGCAGAGGGCAGGGACGCTGGCGCTACAGTACCCCCCCTTTAGGCCCCCCTTTTTTAGGCCAGAAAGAAATTTAGCTAGGATGAGAGGGGCATGGATGTTCTCCCGAGGCTCCCACGTTTCTCCTCAGGACCAAACCCCTTCCAATCCACCAGAAAATAGGTCTTTCTTCCTACCCTTTTGGTGGCCAAAATGTTCTCTACCTCAAATTCGTTCTCAGCAGACAGTGGAGCAGGAGGTGTACCTGTAGACTTGACAAAAGAGTTAAGTACCACCGGTTTGAGGAGAGATACATGGAAGGAGTTAGGAATCCACAAATTGGCCGGGAGTTTCAATTTATAGGACACTGGGTTGATCTGACTGATATCTCCAGAGGACCGATGAACCGAGGACCTAACTTGTAGGAAGGAATCTTGAGCCGAACATACTTGGACGAGAGCCAGACCTTATCCCCAGGACGGAATTGAGGGGGATCCAGACGTTTCTTGTCAGCATGTCTCTTCATGCGCTCGGATGACAGAATGAGTGTGGACCGGGTACTCTCCCATATGGAGGAGAATTCGTTAACCAGGGATTCCGCAGCTGGATTGTCCACAGAGATGGAAATAGGTACAGGGATCCGAGGATGTTGACCGAAGACTACAAGAAACGGAGATTTGGAGGAAGATTCGCTCTCGTGATTGCTGTACGAAAATTCGGCCCAAGGCAGGAGATCCACCCAGTCAGAATGGTGGGCATTAACGAAGTGCCGGAGATAACTGGTCAGAATCTGATTGATTCGCTCGACTTGACCATTGGACTGTGGGTGGTAAGCGGAGGAGAAATCCAGGGTGACGTCTAGCAACTTACAAGTGGCTCTCCAGAAACGTGAGGTGAACTGTACCCCACGATCCGACACAATGTGACGAGGCAGACCATGAAGACGGAAGATGTGGCGGATAAAGTCTTTAGCCAACTCGGGTGCAGACGGAAGCCCTGGCAGGGGAATGAAGTGAGCCATCTTGGAAAATCGGTCAACGACCACCCAAATGATCGTACAACCAGCAGAGACGGGAAGATCCGTTATGAAGTCCATGGCTATATGCTGCCAGGGGGCAGGGGTACAGGAAGCGGGAGAAGACGGCCGGCAGGCAGGTGTCTCGGAACTTTGTTGCGGGCACAGGAGGCACAGGCAGAAACAAAGTCTATTACATCCTTGTGGAGGGTAGGCCACCAGTAATGCCGGGTAATGAGCTGGAGGGTCTTTTTCTGACCAGCGTGGCCAGCTAGTTTAGACGAATGACCCCAGTGGAGGATCCTCTCCCGATCAGGTACCGATACGAACGTCTTACCAGGAGGGAGACGATTTAGACTCACGGGAGCCACCTGCATCACTCTGGCGGGATCGATGATATGTTTAGGTTCCTCCTCGAGATCCGACACCAGGAAAGACCGGGACAAGGCATCCGCCTTGATGTTCTTGTCGGCCAGGCAAAAGTGTAAAAGAAAGTCGAAGCGGCAAAAAACAAGGACCACCGGGCTTGGCGAGGGTTAAGTCTCTGGGCATGCTGGAGGTAAGCCAGATTCTTGCGGTCAGTGTAAATGATTACCGGATGAAGAGCCCCCTCGAGTAGGTAAACCCACTCCTCCAATGCCAGCTTGATGGCCAATAACTCTCGGTCTCCTATGGAATAATTGCGCTCAGAAGAGGAGAAGAGTTTTGAGAAGAAGCCGCAAGATACCATCCTCCCGGAAGAAGACTTTTGAGTCAGTACCGCTCCAGCTCCAGAAGAGGAAGCGTCCACCTCCAGGAAGAACTGCTTGTTGCCGTCCGGGCGATGCAGCACTGGAGCGGAAGAGAAGGCCTGTTTTAAGGAAAGAAAGGCCTCCTCTGCTTCGGGCGTCCACTGTTTGGGGTTAGCATTCTTGCGGGTGAGCGCGGAGATTGGAGCAGTCCGGGAAGAGAAGTGCGGTATGAAGAGGCGGTAATAATTGGCGAATCCCAGGAACCGCTGAATGGCCTTCAATCCCTCCGGTCGGGGCCATTTCTCGATGGCAGATAGTTTCTCCGGATCCATTCTTAGGCCAGTCTGAGAAATGATGTAACCCAAAAACGGAAGCGAGGTCTGCTCAAAGAGACACTTCTCATATTTGGCGAAAAGGTGATTCTGCCTAAGCCTGAGCAGAACCTGACGAACATCCCTCCGGTGAGACTGGAGATCCGGAGAGAAGACCAAGATGTCGTCTAGGTACACCACAACGCAGGAGTAGAGCAGGTCCCGGAAGATGTCATTGACCAACTCCTGAAAGACTGCAGGAGCATTACAGAGACCAAAGGGCATCACCAAATACTCATAGTGGCCGTCCCGGGTGTTGAATGCCGTCTTCCATTCATCTCCCCGACGGATACGGACTAGGTTATATGCTCCACGAAGATCCAGTTTGGTGAAGATTCTAGCCCCCCTCAGACGATCAAACAATTCGGGAATGAGCGGAAGAGGGTACTTATTCTTCACCGTGATCAGGTTTAGGCCTCTGTAGTCAATACAGGGACGGAGAGAGCCGTCTTTCTTTTTTACGAAGAAGAAACCTGCTCCCGCTGGGGAGGTAGATTTCCGGATGAATCCCTTGGCCAAATTCTCCTCGATATATTCGGACATCGACCTGGTCTCAGCAGCAGACAATGGGTAAATACGCCCACGGGGAGGCGTAGTACCGGGTAGCAGGTCGATCGGGCAATCATAAGGTCTGTGAGGGGGTAATGTCTCTGCCTCCTTTTTATTAAAGACATCAGCGAACGACCAATATGGAATCGGGAGCCCTGGTAGATTAGTTGGTGTAGGAGAAGGACGGACGGGATGAACAGGAACCAAACACGTTTTATGACAGTCCTGTCCCCAGCGAAGGATCTCTCCAGTCTGCCAGTCGAGCACGGGTGCATGCTTTTGGAGCCAAGGTAGACCTAATAAGAAAGCATGAGAGAGTCCAGGCAGGACATGAAACGAGATGCTCTCAGAATGCAACATTCCCACCTGCAGGGTTATGGCTTCAGTGATAAATTGGATGGGACGTGGTAGGAGACCCCCGTCCACAGCAGCAACAGATACTGGTTCAACCAGATGTTTGGTAGGAATGCGATATTTCTCTACTAGAGCCTGTGAAACAAGATTCCCGGCTGCTCCAGAATCAAGTTGGGCTTGTTCGAAATGACGGTTCTCACCGAGGAGGATTGAGACTGACAGCAGCAGAGATGAAGAGGATTTATTCTTGTCTAGGTTGACCTCTCCGAGCGAACCTAGACACAGGCGTTTCCCGACCTCTCCGGACAGGTACGGATCCGGTGCTCCTTACTGCCACAGTAGAAGCAACTCCCCTCGGCACGGCGTAAGTCCTGACGGGCTTTGACCATCTTGGTCTGGTCGACCTGCATAGGCTCAGAAGTGTGTACCTGGGGAGAAGCGGAAGGAGTTACAGGTCTCTGAAAAGAAGGAGCTAGACGAGGAAACCTTCTCTCACGGGTGACCTCTTTGGCGCGTTCCTGGAACCGTAGATCAATTCGATTAGCCAGAGTTATTAGGTCATCGAGAGAGGTTGGAATGTCTCGACCGGCAAAGTTCATCTTTAATACGGCCGGACAGACCCTCCCAGAAGACAGATATCAGAGCATCATTATCCCAGGCCAGCTCCGAGGCAAGGGTACGGAACCGTATGGCATATTGCCCCACGGTGAGACTTCCTTGACGGAGACGCAACACAGATGATGCAGAGGAGGTCTTCCGTCCGGGTTCGTCGAATACCTTCCGGAAGGCCGAGAGAAAAGCAGGCAGGTCAGACACCAGAGGATCTTCTCTCTCCCAGAGAGGATTAAGCCAGGCCAGAGCCTCTCCGGTGAGATGGGACATAATGAAGGCAATTTTGGCCCGGTCGGAGTTAAACTGGTGAGCCAGGAGTTCGAAATGCAGGGTACACTGGTTAATGAAACCCCGAGCCAGAGTAGGATCGCCTCCAAACCGTGGAGGAGCAGAAAGTCGAGGTCCAGGAACGGAAACCACGGAATTGGTAAGCAACGGGACTGCCGGATTGCGAGTCATGGCGCCAGTGGTGGTTGCTGGTGAAGTAGTCAGGGTGTCCAGGCGGGAATTAACATTCCGCAGATGACCAGGATGGACTCCTGTTGAGACCTCTGACGAGACAGTTCATGACACAGGTCAGAGAGCGAAGGGGTTCGGGTGCCACCGGGTTCCATGGCCCGAGCAAACTGTAACGGGTCAGGGAGGCGGAACCTCTGAGCTTTATTATACAAGGAGGCTCTCCTTGTAAAGGAGCGGGTGGCGCCCGGGGAGATGGACAGGAAGTCACGGCAAGTGACAGGGACAGTCTTTGGACAGACGGGAAAGAGGTCACGGCAAGTGACCGGGGCAGTCTCTGGATAGACAGGCAGGTAGTCACGGCAAATGACCGGGGCAGTCTCTGGATAGACAGGCAGGTAGTCACGGCAAGTGACCGGGGCAGTCTCTGGATAGACAGGCAGGTAGTCACGGCAAGTGACGGGCAGTTCTGATAGACAGGCAGGTAGTCACGGCAAGTGACTGGGGCAGTCTCTGGATAGACAGGCAGGTAGTCACGGCAAGTGACCGGGGCAGTCTCTGGATGGACAGGTATATACGACCTGAGATGGTGGAGCCTCCCGGTAGGCTAGCAGGCAGATGACAGATGAACGCCCCCAAGTGAGCAGGCGAGAGTCTCTGGAATAGACGATGGTCACCGCATGTGACGTCCGAACCTCCGGGTAGGTCTGCAGGCAGATGGCAGATGAACGCCCCCAAGTGAGCAGGCGAGAGTCTCTGGAATAGACGATGGTCACCGCATGTGACGTCCGAACCTCCGGGTAGGTCTGCAGGCAGATGGCAGATGAGCGCCCCCAAGTGAGCAGGCGAGATTCTCTGGAATAGCCGATGGTCACCACCGGTGACGGCCGAACCTCCAGGTAGGCTTGCGGACAGGTAGCAGACAGCAAACTGGCAGGAGACAGGCAGGTAACTGGTAACGGAACCTGAGGGCTGAGTAAACAGTGCAACAACATTGCTCGGGCACCTCCATTAAGGAGGGAGTACTTTATATAGGGTGGAGTCCTCCGGCATTGGCCGGGGACCTTTTTTGAAAGATGCGCGCGGCCCCTTTAAGAGCGGGGGAGCGCACGGGCGCGCGCCCTAAGTCCAGCAGCAGGGAAGGAGCGCGCGACCCCAGCAGGGCGGAAGGAGGACGCCGAGCGTGGGTAAGGGGGGCGACGTCCCTGCCTGGCAGAGGACGCTGGCGCAGGGGAACAGCATCCCTGCCTGGCAGAGGGCAGGGACGCCGGCGCTACAGAAGTCCATAGAAATGGATCCCCACGGGCGGGACGGGGTGGGAAGAGGTTGCAACAGACCAGTTGGTGAGGAGCGAGGTGTTTTGCATCTTGC
The DNA here is from genome assembly GCA_033576555.1 of Oophaga sylvatica. Taxonomy (NCBI): domain Eukaryota; kingdom Metazoa; phylum Chordata; class Amphibia; order Anura; family Dendrobatidae; genus Oophaga; species Oophaga sylvatica. The sequence goes on from JARQOD010008766.1 coordinate 7,262, forward strand.
ACAGACTTCACATGAAGTGACATAGTTTAAGACATCTTTCCTGTAAGTGGGCCACCAAAAGAAACGAGAAAGAAATTCTTGTGTCTTTAGAATTCCCCTATGCCCGGCTATCTTGGAATCGTGGATGAGTTGCAATACTCTCAATCTGACTGTTTCAGGTATATACAGACGTTGTCCCTGAATCCACACACCATTCTTAAAGACAAGACTTACGTCCCTTGGGGGTTGAGCCAACAAAGAATCCGCATGGTATGCTTCCTTGATGTCCTTAAGTAGGTCTTGATTATGAATCACTCCCAGGAATCTAGAGTCAGGAAGAATAGTCTTAGGAGGAGTAAGTGGACGTGTCTCTTCTGAATGAATCCTAGAGAGTGCATCAGCCTTTCCATTGCGCGATCCTGGTCTATAAGAAATGACAAAATTAAATTGGTTTAGGAAAAGATTCCAGCGAGCCTGGCGAGGAGTCAGGCACTTAGCCGACCTGATAAATTCAAGGTTACGATGGTCTGTCAGGACGACTATTTGCTGTGCAGCTCCCTGAAGAAGATGTCTCCATTCCTTGAAGGCGGCAATAATGGCCAACAATTCTCTATTGCCCACATCGTAGTTCCTCTCAGCCGAAGACAACTGCTGGGAAAAGAAGGCACAGGGATGCAAGACATTCTTCTCACCTGTTCTCTGAGAGAGTATAGCTCCAACGGCACAGTCTGAAGCATCCACCTCTATTATGAAGGCAAGCTCGGGGTTGGGATGTACTAAGATAGGTGCGGTGGTAAATTTATCCTTTAAACAGGAAAATGCTTCCTGAGCTTGCGGGGTCCAGGAGAACCTAGACTGTTTCCGGGTAAGTTGGGTGATAGGTGACACTACCTCAGAAAAATTCTTAATGAAACGTCTATAGAAGTTGGCAAACCCGATGAAACGCTGCACCTCCTTCACATTTCTAGGAATTGGCCAATCCTTGATGGCTTGGGTCTTGCTTCCATCCGTACTAATCCCTTGCATAGATAGTACATACCCCAGAAATTGAATTTCGGTCCTATGGAATTCACATTTTTCAAGTTTGATGTAGAGATGGTTTTGTCTTAGGCGTTCTAAGACCATTCTCACATGTCCATGATGTTCCTCTGTGGAGTTAGAAAAAATTAGAATATCATCCAGATAAATCACCACAAATGTATCTAGGAGATCCCTGAAGATATCATTCACGAAGTGTTGGAAAGTGGCTGGGGCGGTACTCAGACCAAAAGGCATAACTAGATATTCAAAGTGTCCATAGCGTGACCTGAAAGCAGTCTTCCATTCATCCCCAGGTCTAATACGGACCAAGTTATAGGCCCCACGGAGATCCAGTTTAGAGAAAATTTTGGCATGCCGCACTCTCTCCAACAATTCAGGAATTAAAGGCAATGGATAACGGTTTCTAATAGTAACCTTATTGAGTTCCCTATAGTCTATGCAGGGTCTCAGAGATCCATCTTTCTTCTTCACAAAGAAGATGGGTGCACCTGCGGGAGATGAAGAGGGCGTATGAAGCCCTTGGCTAAATTTTCGTCTATATAATCCTTCAAGCTTTTAGCTCGGGCCCCGCTAGGGGGTAGATCTTACCAAAAGGTATCTCGGCTCCAGGCAATAATTCAATTGGACAATCATATGGACGGTGAGGAGGAAGCTGATCAGCGTTCTTCTTGTCACATAAATCCACATAGTCCTGGTATACAGCTGGTAGTTCAGGGACTGACATGGTTCCTTTAGGAACAGAGCAAGCTGAAACTCCTTGACTCATCTGTTTCTCCGGAAAGTGTAATTCCTTGGTCTCCCAGTTAATCGTAGGATTCTGCGCCTGCAGCCATGGTAGCCCTAGAATAATGGGAAAGTGGGGAGAAGAGATAAGCATAAAAGACATTTTTTCCTGATGATCTTTACCCATAAGGACCCTCAAAGGCTCTGTTTCTTGATCCACTGGTCCAGAAGTCAGTAGAGAGCCATCCACAGTCTCCATCTGTACTGGAGTAGCCTTCTTCACTGAACGTATCCCCTGTTTCAGAGCAAAGGAGATATCCATAAAATTTCCACTTGCTCCTGAGTCGATCATAGCAGAGCTAGACACCCAGACTGAGAAAACCCAGAGTTTGATGGAAAGGAAGCAATGAGAATTGTTTCTTTTACAACTCAGCTGGGACACCGCTGAGGAAACTTGAAAAATTGCAGCGTTTATACCGTCATCGTCCCAGAACTAACAGAGTTTAAGTCGAGAAATCAAGATCTCTTGCAGCAGATCTCTCTGGAGCCTGAGGCTCGGACATGACAGAGCTCCTCTCGCAACACTCACAGTGAATGACTGCTGCAGTAGTCTTATGAGAACGGCTGGGGCAGTTTATAATGAAGTGCCCTGACTTACCACAGTAGAAACATAGATTTTCCTTTATATGATGTTCTTTGCGTGCATCACTAACCCGTCTTTGTAAAGAGTCCACCTGCATGGGTTCAGGTTCTGGTTCCCTTGTGATCCTACTCAAAGGTTCCTTAGCTGAGGAGGGAGGTAGTAAAAGGTTAGTGCGATTATTTTCAAACCATCTTTCTTGTCTGCGTTCAGTCAGACGAGCATCAATACTGATACAATAGTTAATAAAGTCACCTAACGCAGTGGGAGGGTCGGCACGAGCAAGTTCATCCTTAATCAGTGGAGACAACCCTTTCCGAAAAATAGATTTTTTAGCGGAAGTGTCCCAAGTGGTATCAAGAGCCCATCTCCTGAAATCCAGGGCATATTCGGCTACTGAACGCTTACCTTGGCGCAAAGTTAACATGGCTGCTTCAGCTGTTGCACCTCGATTGGGGTCATCAAACACCTGCCCCATGGCTGAAATAAAAGCATCAAGGTGTGTGATGAAACGTGCACACGGTCCGCCACACGGTAGCCCGGGGTATCACGGCTTGTGATCCCTCCGTGCCGCAAATGTGACGAGAACGCGCACACACACGACGGCTGCTGCCGTCCGACCCAGTAAACTGCAGGGATTTATAATTATCCCTTCCACTTAGGAACTTGCAGCTCTCTGGCGCCCCCCCTTACCCTCAGGTCAGTCTGGGAACTGCACCTAGGATAATTAGTCGCCAGACGGGTCACTTGGATGTGTGCTGGCTATTGGGCACGCTGCAGTGAGGGAATTATAATTACTCCGAGCCGCAGCGGGCAATACACTTATAAAACCCGCTCCGTCACTGCCAACGCCACCCCATAGGTCAACACGCTACACCCCTTCTGTTAAGCTGCCACCAGCTACGATTTTCTTGGAACAATTTATCAAGAGGGTCCGTAGCAACCCCAAAACAGTAGCGTAGTACTTCAGGCACGTGTAAATTCGTTTATAGAGCAGGAGAATCAAACTAATAATTTTATAGGTTTATTCCTTAAAAAAACAGGCAGTGCTTATACAATATAAAAAGATGGAACAAACTGAGACAATATCGTTATGTACAAATGCAGTTATAAAATAAAATAGGATTAAAAGATGAAAATCACTCACATGGTTGTTAGATCATTTACAGGCAAGCCAGGCTGGGGGAAGGAGCCACACGTCATAGTTCATTTGCAGATCTCTTAGTCAAGACGTCACAGCAAGGAATGCCTGGGGGGGGCTCACTGCCAGACTTATACCTGGGGCTGCTGACCTCACGAAAAGGGGCTGGGTTTCTGGCCACCTCCCAGGGACAGAAGTGTATGATTTGAGCTCTGAAATATCATAAGGACCATAACTCAGCGGGGAACTCTAGCAGAATAACGGCAGACCTATCAATGATCTTACTTTAAAATGACGGTTCCAATGAGCCCAAACTTGGATGAGCTAGTTTGTGGGGGATCCGAGAATTCCATTTCTCGGGTTCTGTTGGAGTTACGGGTTCACCAGTACCACGGGAACGATGCCTATGGACACAGGTTTCAAAACAGTAACTTTCGTGTTTCTAGCGAATGCTCCCACCGTGTTATTAACCAAAAAAGAATGAATTCTCCAAAATGGCTGCTATAGAAGGAGAGCACATGTGAAGACAATGGCGACCCCCTACGGTGAGGCGGGAAAACTCTAGCACTGGCAGCTCACATTACACTGCCTGAGTGCAGGCTGGGAGGGGGTTGATGGGAAGCATGAGAGAGGGAGGGGGGAAACTTGGCTCCGTGGGCTGTCAGTACAAAACAGGATGAGGACTGTAGTTCTAGCAACAGCACAAGACATGGAGCTCCAGTATCATCACACCTCCCCCCTTTAGAGGGCGCTATGGAGGCATGACCTGTCGGTAATCCAACATGCGCACCTCAGCGGGTTCGCCACGTCGTGATAACCCATTGGCCATGGCTTGGGCCAGCATGTCCAGGAGGGGATCCTCTTCCCCGTCCTCGGGCAGATTTCAGACCGGTAGGACGCAGGCTTCACGTTCGTGATGGGCCTTCATCATGTTGACGTGAAAGGCCTTGCGCCTACCCGAGTGTGGTCAAGCGTGACCACGTAGGTGACTGGGTTGAGCTGTTGGTGCACGACGTACGGGCCTTCCCAGGCTGCCTGAAGCTTATCCTTTGGTACGGGGACCAGCACCCACACCTTTTGACCCACCTGGTAGGTCCGCTCCCGGGCGTTCTGGTCGTACCAGTGCTTCTGGTCAGCCTGAGCCTGCGTCATGTTGTCATGCACCAACTGCATCAAGGTCTGCATCTTGTCGCGGAAGCGCATGACATAATCCACGATGGACACTTCTGTGGGGTTTGGCTCATCTTCCCAGGATTCTCTTATCAACCCGAGGGGTCCCCGGACTCGCCTACCATACAGGAGCTCGAAGGGGGAGAACCCCGTCGAGGCCTGCGGGACTTCTCTGTAGGCAAATAGCAGGTGTGGGAGGTACCGCTCCCAATCGCGTCCCTGGGTCTCAACCAGCATGCGGAGCATCTGTTTGAGGGTACCGTTAAAGCGCTCACACAAACCATTGGTCTGTGGGTGATACGCACTCGATACCATACGCGTCACCTGCATTTTGCTGCAGAGAGCCTTCATTAGGCGAGACATAAATTGGGTCCCTTGATCGGTAAGCATCTCCCTGGGAAATCCTACCCGTGAAAAGATGGTCACCAGTGCATCCGCCACCTTATCTGCCCTAGTTGAGGACAGAGCTACTGCCTCCGGGTACCGGGTAGCGTAGTCTACCACAGTAAGGATGTATTGCTTTCCAGAGCTGCTGGGGACGGCCAGCGGGCCCACAATGTCCACGCGATCCTCTGGAAAGGCTCCTCTATCACTGGCAACGGGATCAGGGGAGCCTTAAGAGCAGGCCCCGCCTTCCCCACTCTTTGACAGGTGATACAGGAGCGGCAGTAGTTAGTCACATCTGTCCCCATCTTGGGCCAATAGAAGTGTTGAGACAGCCGTGCCTTAGTTTTGCTGATCCCCAAGTGTCCAGCGAGTGGAATCTCATGGGCAATCCTCAACAACTCACCTCGGAACTGGTGCGGGACGACCAGCTGTTTTTCCCTCAACCACTCCTTTTGGGAATCTCCGGGTACTGTCTCCCGGTACAACCTTCCTCGTTCCCAGAACACCCTCTCCTTATCAGTCACGGAGGTGGGCGTCTCGGCGAGGTGCCTCAAGTTCTCCAGGCTCGCATCTGAGTGCAGAGCGGCCTGGAACTCCTGGCTGGAGGCAGCCAGAAGGGACGTCAGGGTTCCTTCCTCACTGGGACCCTCTGGGACCGGCTCTGGGTCCAATTCTGGTTCAGTCTCTCCTGTAGCGGAGGAGGGTCCAGATGGTAGGGCGCTACCTGCGATCCGGGCACTCCGACTGCGGGTGACAGCAGCTACATATGCCGTCTCCCCGGGGGTTTCTATAGACCCATCAGCCTGCGCTGCTATGGGCTCTACCTCCCCATCCACCCCCAACACTTCAGGAGCAGTGCTACTTATGGGCCAGTTACCTTCCTCGGTGGCACTGGTCAGTGTCATGGCGTCACCTTCCTCCCGATTCCCATGCACCTCCCCATTTCCTTGAGCACTGTCGCTTGCTCCTGCTAGGGGTTCCTCAGCCGTCTCACTCCGCAGAGCGACGGGACTGAACGCTCCTGTACCTGTGGACACATCTACCACTTCAGAGAAAGGGTTAACAGATTCAGATGGCACAGATACATCACTATCAACATCATTCCTAGGGAAAGAAAGGTTATCAGTTGCATCATCACTTCGCAAAGCATTAGCAGGTAACACAATCAGTTTCCCATCATCATCAACATCATGGTTAACGTTAACCTTATCATCAGATTGGGAAGGGGTGTCAGGGACATAGTACGCCACCATCCTCCCCAGATCAGTCCCCAATAAAACATCAGTGGGCAGGTTTTCGGACACCCCACTTCCTTCACCCCGCTCCCGGCACCCCAGTCAATGAAAACTCGGGCTATCGGCAAGGGGTAGTGGACGCCCCCAATCCCTGTGACAGTTAAGGTTTTCCCGGAATCAACTCTTCAGGGGCCGCCAGTTCGGGTCGGATGAGGGTTCGTTCAGCCCCGGTGTCCTTGAGGCCTGTAGCAAACGGGCCCCCACACGGACGGGCTGCACGTTGTCATCAACCCTCCCCACCACACCACCCACCAAAAGAACAGAGCGTTGGGCCTGGAGGCCTTGGCTGGGGGGTTCTTCTGCCTCTCCGGACAGGTGGCGCTGATGTGTCCAGTCCTGTTACAGGAGAAACACTGGCGGGGGTCTGATGTAGGCCGGGCGCTGGCAAAGGGGATAGTGCCTCCAGAGGGACGGCTGGCAGGGGCACTGGGGTTGGTTGCAGGCTTACCCCCTCCCCAGCGGGTGGTGACGGGCTTCCGCACCTCAGGTTTCCGGTTGGCCTCATAGCTGTCGGCGATCCGTGCTGTTCTGACCGCGTCCTCCGGTTCTTGGTCCAGGATGAACTGTCGGACCTCAGCTGGGCACAGATGCAGGAACTGGTCTTTGATCATCAGGTCCCTCAGCTTCTCAAAGGTGTCAACTGACAGTCCATGGATCCACTGGTCAAAGTGGTTCCTGAGTCCTTGCACCACATCGCTATAACTGTCGTGTGGGCCACGTTGGAGGTTCCGGAACTTCTTTCGGTATACCTCAGGGGTTAGCTGGTACTTGGCGATCAGGGCCTGCTTGATGGCCTGATAGTTGTCATCTTGATCCGGCGTGAGTGAAGCAAACGCCTCCAGAGCTTTGCCTTTTAGCCCGGGGGTCAAGTACCTGGCCCATTGGTTGTCAGGCAGCCGGTACTGTCTGCAGACTTTCTCAAAGGCCCGCAGAAAAGTGTCCAAGTCTCCGTCCTTTTCCATCACGGGAAAGTGCTCCGGCCGGGGCTTGGGACTCTGAGCGCTGCTGGGCACACTGCTCTGGGCTGTGGAGGGCATTGCCCCTTGTCTGAGCAGCACCAGTTCATGGGCTCTCTGAGCTTCCCGCTCGGCTCTCTCAGCCTCCCGCTCGGCTCTCTCGGCCTCTCGCTGGGCTCTCTCGGCTCTCGCTGGGCTTGGCGCTTGGCTATCTCAGCCTCTCGCTGTTTGGCCTCTCGCTGGTCGGCTCTCTCTTGAGCTTCCTGGATCAGCTTCAGGCGTTCTTCATGGTCGTCAGTGGAGAGTCCCTCCAGGGCCGCCTGCAGGTAAGGGTCCATCCCGCCCTGGGTGTAAGCAGTCAGGGGTTGGGCCTCTGCTCCTGCGGCACCAACTTGGCTTGGGCCGGCTCCTGCGCCCTCCTCGCTCTGAGCGTGATCCCGTGCCATCAGGGCCTGGATCACTTCGGCCTTGGTTTGGGCCATGGGGACAATCTCCCTCCACTCGCACATGGCAAGAAGAGCTTCCTTGCTATTCCGATTATACCAGTCGTATCCCCTCGTAGCCATGTTGCCAAATAAAAGATAGGATAGAAAAACAAAGAGAAGGGGGGGGTAACCGCAAGTACACACAATTGTCTCAGGACTAATAAACACTGAGTCTGTTCTCCAAAACTTTAGATGCAGGGTCGCTGAAGAACCGTGCAAGTTTTTTAGTGAATGGAATGATTGCTCAAACCAGATCACTAATGCTCTATAATCCCACCGCTGTCACCAATATGTGATGAAACGGTGCACACACACGACGGCTGCTGCCGTCCGACCCGGTAAACTGCAGGGATTTATAATTATCCCACTTCCACTTAGGAACTTGCAGCTCTCTGGCGCCCCCCTTACCCTCAGGTCAGTCAGGGAACTGCACCTAGGATAATCAGTCGCCAGACGGGTCACTTGGATGTGTGCTGGCTATTGGGAAACATAGATTTTCCTTTATACGATGTTCTTTGCGTGCATCACTAACCCGTCTTTGTAAAGAGTCCACCTGCATGGGTTCAGGTTCTGGTTCCCTTGTGATCCTACTCAAAGGTTCCTTAGTTGAGGAGGGAGGTAGTAAAAGGTTAGTGCGATTATTTTCGAACCATCTCTCTTGTTTGCGTTCAGTCAGACGAGCATCAATACGGATACAATAGTTAATAAAGTCACCTAACGCAGTGGGAGGGTCGGCACGAGCAAGTTCATCCTTAATCAGTGGAGACAACCCTTTCCGAAAAATAGATTTTTTAGCGGAAGTGTCCAAGTGGTATCAAGAGCCCATCTCCTGAAATCCAGGGCATATTCGGCTACTGAACGCTTACCTTGGCGCAAAGTTAACATGGCTGCTTCAGCTGTTGCACCTCGATTGGGGTCATCAAACACCTGCCCCATGGCTGAAATAAAAGCATCAAGGTGTGTGATGAAACGTGCACACGGTCCGCCACACGGTAGCCCGGGGTATCACGGCTTGTGATCCCTCCGTGCCGCAAATGTGACGAGAACGCGCACACACACGACGGCTGCTGCCGTCCGACCCAGTAAACTGCAGGGATTTATAATTATCCCACTTCCACTTAGGAACTTGCAGCTCTCTGGCGCCCCCCCTTACCCTCAGGTCAGTCTGGGAACTGCACCTAGGATAATTAGTCACCAGACGGGTCACTTGGATGTGTGCTGGCTATTGGGCACGCTGCAGTGAGGGAATTATAATTACTCCGAGCCGCAGCCGGGCAATACACTTATAAAACCCGCTCCGTCACTGCCAACGCCACCCCATAGGTCAACACGCTACACCCCTTCTGTTAAGCTGCCACCAGCTACGATTTTCTTGGAACAATTTATCAAGAGGGTCCGTAGCAACCCCAAAACAGTAGCGTAGTACTTCAGGCACGTGTAAATTCGTTTATAGAGCAGGAGAATCAAACTAATAATTTTATAGGTTTATTCCTTAAAAAAACAGGCAGTGCTTATACAATATAAAAAGATGGAACAAACTGAGACAATATCGTTATGTACAAATGCAGTTATAAAATAAAATAGGATTAAAAGATGAAAATCACTCACATGGTTGTTAGATCATTTACAGGCAAGCCAGGCTGGGGGAAGGAGCCACAGTCATAGTTCATTTGCAGATCTCTTAGTCAAGACGTCACAGCAAGGAATGCCTGGGGGGGGCTCACTGCCAGACTTATACCTGGGGCTGCTGACCTCACGAAAAGGGGCTGGGTTTCTGGCCACCTCCCAGGGACAGAAGTGTATGATTTGAGCTCTGAAATATCATAAGGACCATAACTCAGCGGGGAACTCTAGCAGAATAAAGGCAGCCTATCAATGATCTTACTTTAAAATGACGGTTCCAATGAGCCCAAACTTGGATGAGCTAGTTTGTGGGGGATCCGAGAATTCCATTTCTCGGGTTCTGTTGGAGTTACGGGTTCACCAGTACCACGGGAACGATGCCTATGGACACAGGTTTCAAAACAGTAACTTTCGTGTTTCTAGCGAATGCTCCCACCGTGTTATTAACCAAAAAAGAATGAATTCTCCAAAATGGCTGCTATAGAAGGAGAGCACATGTGAAGACAATGGCGACCCCCTACGGTGAGGCGGGAAAACTCTAGCACTGGCAGCTCACATTACACTGCTTGAGTGCAGGCTGGGAGGGGGTTGATGGGAAGCATGAGAGAGGGAGGGGGGAAACTTGGCTCCGTGGGCTGTCAGTACAAAACAGGATGAGGACTGTAGTTCTAGCAACAGCACAAGACATGGAGCTCCAGTATCATCACAAGGTGATTCAAACAATCATCCTCAGTCTCAATCAAAGGGTTTGCCCACATCAAAGCCTTATTGGTAAGCAACATGATTATAGTAAGCACTTTGGATCGTTCAGTGGGAAATTGTGAAGCATGTGCAGAGAAAAATAAATTGCATTGATTAATAAATCCCCTGAATTTCTCACGTTCACCGCCAAAACGAAAAGGAGGTAATTTGGGGATCCCAGAACTTGGGGTTAATGGCAGGAGCCTGGGCTCGTTCCTCTAGAGCCTCAATCCTGGCTCGCAATTCCTGGGTAGTCTGTCCAAACACTTGCAAATTATGATTAGTGAGGTCCTGTAGGCTTGCAAAACGAGTTTTTAAAGTCTGTACATCTGAAAGGATTGTATCAGTCACTCCGCAAAGTTCCTTTATGCGGGCCTCCATCTCCCAGATCTTTTAAGGCAGAAGTGCTGGAAGGAGAAGAGGAAAGGAAAAAAAAAAAAAAAAACAATAGTGTTTACCTGTGGTAACACTCCAGAGTAAAATTTTAAGGGAATGCGCTCACCTGGAATGGTTGTGAGAAGTCACAACCACTGTCATCACATAAGGTATTAAACGGACATCTGATATCCACAGTCACAGCAGACACGGCTTTCCCAGACCCAGCAGACACTAAACATTGGCTCCTGAATCTTGTCATGTATAGTGTACAGTTCCTATAGCGTCTTGTGCTTGGGTGCGAGGAAAACACAGGAGACATAGGTTGAAATGAAATGACTTGTATTACTTCATACAAGCATGCTGAAAAGTTCACACAGTTTGCAGGAACAGCGACAGGAGACACAGCAGGCCAGAGTAACTTCAAGCACTACAATAAATCTCCAAAGCAGGTTCAGGATCTCTTCTCTGTACCGTAATTCCTCTGCAAACATGGATTCACCAAACAGCAGGTTTCCAGAGTCCAAAAGTGTTCCAAGGTTCCTCAGTAGGGAATAGCTGGAGTACAAGTCCAAGGCTTCCAGGAGTCAGGTCACAGACTGACTGAGGCTTGATTCAGGAGCACTGATTGTTCAGCTGAGGCTGCTTAAGAAGCAAGAGGGAAGAATCAGGGCGGGAACATGAAAACTGGAAACTCCATATTAACTGAGGGCAAGAGCTGCAGAAAGACAGAAAGCAAAATGGCCGACGGAAAACTGAGTTTCAAGGAACATGTCAACAGAGACAAAGAACCTTACAGGATGGCTTTGTAGGTCAGTATTAGTAATTTGAACTGGATACACTGAGAGAACGGGAGCCAGTGAAGAGATTTGCAGAGGGGAGAAGCGGAGGATTATCGAGGAGAGAGATGAATTAGTCAGGCAGCAGAGTTAAGGATGGACTGGAGAGGTGCGAGGGTGTTAGCAGGGAGGCCACACAAAAGGATGTTGCAGTAGTCGAGGTGGGAGAAGACGAAAGCATGCACAAGCATTTTAGTAGATTGAGGGTTGAGGAAAGGATGGATTCTGGAAATATTTTTGAGCCATGATGTCAGCTAATGATTCCAGGAAATGTTACATTCAAAAAGACAAATGATGCTCCTTCCCTTCTGATCCCTGCCATGCGCCCAGACAGTAGTTTTCTCCCTCATATTGGGTATAAGCGTACTCAGGAGAAATTACACTTCAAATTGTATGATGCAATTTCTCCTATTACTCTTATGAAAATGCAATATTTTTGCTATTTGTGGGGAAAAATTTTATTTTTTTATTTTTACAGCTCAATGTTATAAACTTATGTGAAGCACTTATGTGAAGCACACATCTAGATCAGTTCCCTAAGGGGTCTAGTTTCCAAAATGGTGTTACTTGCGGGGGATTTTCATTGTTAAGGCACATCAGAGGCTCTCCAAATGCAACATGAAGTCCGCGAATTGTTCCAGAAAATTTTGCATTCAAAAAGTCAAATATCACTGGTTAACTTTTAACCCTTATATACATCCTAACAAAAAAGATTTGGATTCCAAAATTATTGTGATGTAAAGTAGACATGTGGAAAATGTTACTTATTAGGCCGGGGTCAGACACAACTACAAAAAATCGGACAGTTTTAGTCGGTCGATTATCGGAACAAAATGAAAACATCACACATCCGCCTGGCATCCCGATTTTCCTTCAAAGATGCGATTTAGTCGCATGTGTGTGTACCTTGTAACATCCGATTTTCATCCGACTTGCGAGAATTTCTCGCAGGCTTGCAAAACTGACATATAATGGATCCAAAAGAATAGTATTTAAATCACAAAAGAAAGAATAGATATATACACATAGAATACATATATATATATACATGTAATTGTGACATATATATATATACATATATTTATAGTTCCTAGACTTCTACATACTGTAATAGCCGCTAATTCAATTGCCGGCTTTTGTGAAATCACAGAAGCCGACATGAAATGATACATTGTTTAGACACAGTTAACCATGTCATTTCCTGTATTTTGATATATGGTTTGAACTTACAATTACATAAGTATATGTGTGCAAAATTTCAGACATGTAGGGGTTAATTAAAGGTGTAAATTCGTTGAAAAAAAATGCGTGGGCTCCCGCTGTATTTTCTCCACCAGACAGACAAAGCAAGCGAGTGGGGGCAGATAATAATAGCCTAGGGAGGGTACATTTTTTTTGTGCCCCCCCTGGCTACTAACATCTGCCCCCAGACACCCCAGAAAGGGCAAATCTCTAATTAGATTTGCCCTTTCTGGCACTTTGCCCGTCTATTCCCATTGCCCTGTAACGGTGGCGAATGGGTTAATAAGGGGTTAAAGCCACCTTGCAATTGAAAGGTGACGGTAAGCCAGGTTAATAATTGAGAGCTGTCAATTAGACAACTATCAATTATTAATCCTATTGTATGAAAGAAAAATCAAACACACATTAATAAAAAAGAAGTTTAATGAAATAATCACACAGTTTTTGACCGTATTTTATTTTCCTGCTAAAACCATTTCCTGTAATAAAAATAAAATAAAAAAGCAAAATTATTCTTACCAATCCGATGTACAGTCAGGTCCCACGGTGTAATCCATCAGAAAGGGTTAACAGGTTACAGTAAGCAGAGAGCTAATGCTGTCTCCTAGCTGTAACCCCCTGAATGAATAACTTACTCTCCCAGTGAAAGGAGAGGAAGAGATTAATGAATGGAGCTTAATTGATTTATTGCCACTTTCACTTCAGTGACCTGACCTAAAGTGAAAGTGGGATACAATCAATTAAGCTTCATTCATTAATCACATCCTCTCCTGTCGGCAGGAGATAAGCTCATTCATTCAGGAGCTATCAGCTGAGCACGCAGCTGCTTAGCTGATTGCTAGTTAACCCTTTGTGAAGGATTACATTGTGGGACGTGACAGATCGCCAGATAGGTAAGAATAATGTTGTTTTATTATTTTATATTTATTTTAGGAGATCAAGGGCTTCGCACGGATTAAGAGAAAAATAAAAGATGGTCAAAAAAAATGTGTTTTTATTTCATTAAAATTATTTATTCTTAAAGTGTGTGTGTTTTTTTATTTACTTCAATAGGATTAATAATTGATAGTTGTCTAATTGACAGCTCTCAATTATTAACCTGGCTTACAGTCACCTTTCAATTGCAAGGTGGCTTTAACCCCTTATTAACCCATTCGCCACCGCTACAGGGCAATGGGAATAGACGGGCAAAGTGCCAGAAAGGGCAAAGTGCCAGAAAAGGCAAATCTAATTAGAGATTTGCCCTTTCTGGGGTGTCTGGGGGCAGATGTTAGTAGCCAGGGGGGGCACAAAAAAAATGTACCCTCCCTAGGCTATTATTATCTGCCCCCACTCGCTTGCTTTGTCTGTCTGGTGGAGAAAATACAGCGGGAGCCCACGCATTTTTTTTCAACGAATTTACACCTTTAATTAACCCCTACATGTCTGAAATTTTGCACACATACACTTATGTAATTGTAAGTTCAAACCATATATCAAAATACAGGAAATGACATGGTTAACTGTTGTGAATGGGTTTGAGATAAGTTCTGAGCAGAGGCTTCCTCTGGTGGTTACAAGCGGTGCTGGTCTGTCCAGTGAAGATTGTGAGGACTGGGAATCAGGTGTTACTGACTGGTCTTATATAAGGGAGTCACCTTCCCATCAGGGTTGCCGGTGATCAATTGTTCTGGTCTGAATCCTTCTTTCCTGTTTCCCTTGTAGCCTGCTGTGTCGTGTCTGCATCTCCTGCTAACAGATAAGACATTTTCTTCTTTTTGTTTTTGTGCTATATTTTTGCATTTTGTCCTGCACTTCTGTGGGGGCCTTCAGGGTCCCCTCCGGGGCTTTTGCCCTCTCAGTTTAGTTCAGCCACTTATGTTTGTACTTTTGCTTTTTCCAGTTTTTTCCGTGGCTGCTGTTTTGATTTTTTTTTACACCAGAGAACTAATTTAGGTGGAAGAGGTCGTGTGATCTCAGGTGTTTTTGAAATTAGTAGAGTTGGTGCTTTTCAGGGTTTTCTGGGATTGCAGTAAGTACCCTTCCTATCCTTTTCTATTTAGTTAGTTTGGGCCCCAGCGTTTGCTCATACTATTTTCCTTCTGTGTCAGTATTTCTTCTTGTCTAACCGCCATTACATGTTTGGGGACTTTCTATTATCTTTGGGGTTCTGCTCCGGGGCAGATAGCTTTCCTATTTCTATCTTTAGGTGTAGTTAGTTTCTCAGGCTGTGACGAGGCGTCTAGGACCAACGTAGGAGCGCTCCACGGCTGCCTCTAGTTGTGGTGGTTAGTCAGGGTACTGCAATCTCATAGTTTCCAACTGCTCTGGTGTATTGCCTTTTTTACCTGCACTCCTCAGCTACCGAAACATAACAGTATCACCGGCCCAAAAATTGAAAATTGTATGGTACTCACAGAAGGGAAAAAATATTGTGAAAGAAAAAAAAAAGGTTGTCAGAGTTGTCAGAGATATTTTTCTGTTTGTTGCATTTTTTTTTTTTTCCCTCTGTATCTCTGGGTGCTGGGGAGGATCTTTTCTCTCAATGGAGTTTGCACAGTTGTCTGGCCGTGTGGATCAGCTTGCCGCTGAGGTTCAGAGTATTGCTATCTATCTTGCTAGGTTGCCTGTTGTGGAACCTAGGATTCCCATGCCAGATTTGTTTTTAGGGGATCGAGCTAAGTTTCAGAATTTCAAAAATAATTGTAAATTGTTTTTTGCCTTAAAATCTAAGTCCTCAGGGAACGCAGTGTCATGTGTGCATTGCCACGAAGATCGTCGCGGTTGCACATTTTGACTTCTCACAGCTGAGCTGCTGTTTCTTTGTGTTTGGCAGCTAGGGAGTTAATTCTGTCTGTGCTCGGTTCTGGGACTGGGTGCAGTTTCTCCCGGCTGCAATTGTTTATTTGTTGATTGGTTTCCTTTAAATTCCTGGTTGTCTGCTTGGGGAGTTGCCAGTGAAACCTTTATGCAGACCACAGATAGGAATGAATCTGTATAGACTTTAGTTGTGAGCTCCTTAGTTGTTCTAAGCTCAACTTGGTTAGAGTTTATTTCCCAGACCATTTATTTTCCTTTGGTGTTTGAGTGTGTATGCAAGTGAGTGTTATCCTGTCTGTCTTATATGTCTAATCTGTGTATTTAGCTAAGATCAGCCCATATCCCTTTGGTGGTAGTCAGGATCCTTCTTAGGACTGATTACAGGGTTCAGGGTCTGATAGGAGACAGGGTTAGGTTGGAGACTTGGACCTCTGAACCATTATCAGTACCTCCAAGGTGAGGGATTAGTTAGGACCCCAGTTTAGGGTCAGGTTAGATCCCGGTCCACCTCTTTCCTGTTTCAGCTCATCAAGTCCTCAAGATTAACCCTGAGTTCAGCAGATATCGTGTCAGGTAAATCTATTCTATACTTACATGCTGATGTTGCTATACTAGTTGTTGTATAGAGTGTTGTTCCTGTATTAATAGTTTACTGACATTGTATACATATTATTAGACAGCGTGACATTTTCACTGGCCATAAAAATTATCTCCAGTTACCATGGATCCAGTAGCCCAGCTGGCTCTGCAGTTGCAGGGATTATCCATGGAGCTGACGGACATTAAGTCCAAAGTTTTGTCTCCCCTGGAGCAAACCAGAGTTGAACCTAAGGTTGCTCTCCCGGACAGGTTCACTGGTGGGCGAGACAAATTTTTCACCTTCCGGGAGGCATGTAAATTGTATTTTCGGCTTCGGCCTCGATCATCAGGGAGTGAGGAGCAGAGAGTGGGAATTGTTATCTCACTTCTGCAAGGGGACCCTCAATCCTGGGCATTTTCCCTTCCTCCGGGATCCCCGGCTCTACTGTCTGTAGATCAATTTTTTACTGCCCTGGGATTGGTATATGATGACCCAGATCGGGTCTCTCTTGCTGAGACAAAATTACGTAAGATACAGCAGGGAGATCGTCCGGCAGAGGAATTTGCTTCTGAGTTTCGTAGATGGGCCACAGATACTCAGTGGAATGACCCAGCTCTTAGGAGCCAGTTTTGTCATGGGCTTTCTGATAAATTAAAAGACGTTTTGGCTCAGTATGAGTCTCCTCCTTCTCTGGAGGCTGCTATGGCCTTAGCTATCCGTACTGATAGACGGCTTCGGGAGAGGGGTGAGGTAACCCCACTCCCTGTTGTTTCTCCACCTACCACTAAAGTCCCTTATGTTGAGGTTCCCCTTGTCTGTTCGGATGAGCCTATGCAGTTGGGAGGGACATCATTTCGTAGGAGGGGATTGGCGGTACGCCGCAGGACTAGAAGATGTTTTTTCTGCGGGAAAGAGGGACATTTTGTTGGAGAATGTCCATCCCGTGCCTTGTTGAGCCAAAAGTCGCCGGAAAACTGTTAATCACAGGTTGTGTGGTGGACGACAACCTGGGAGTATGTATTTCATCCGCCACTTCTTCTCAGTTCCTTGTACCAGTGGAGGTGGTAGTTGGTACGAGAGTGGAGAGATTGTCTGTTCTTCTTGATAGTGGTTCCGGGGCTAATCTGGTTGACGCTCAGTTTGCTCAGGCTCAAGGTATGCATCTGAGTGTATTGGTCAAACCGATCCCTATATTCTCCATTGACGCCAGGCCTCTCGGCCAAGGTAGCTTTGTTCATGAGGTTCATAACATTGACCTTCGGGTAGGGGCAATACATAGGGAACAATTATCTTGTTATGTGTTGGAGGGTCTACCTACTCCCATTGTGTTGGGACTTCCTTGGTTGGTTAAACATAACCCTGTGATTAATTGGCAGTCCAGAGAAATAAGCCAATGGGGTGAGTTTTGCAAAAGCAACTGCATGAACACAGTCATCAGTGCGGTCGTGCCTAGTACATTGCCTCCTTTTTTGGAGGATTTTGGGGATGTTTTCTCTGAGGAGGGGTGTCAGGAGTTGCCTCCTCATCGCGTGTATGACTGCTCTATTAATCTCCTTCCTGATGCTAAGTTGCCTAAAGCTAGGTTGTATAATCTTTCTGGTCCTGAGAGGCAGGCTATGAAAGATTATATTTCTGAAAGTCTGGCCAAAGGGCATATTAGACCTTCATCTTCCCCAGTAGCCGCGGGGTTCTTCTTTGTGAAGAAGAAAGATGGAGGCCTACGCCCTTGCTTGGATTTCCGCGAACTTAATCGGATTACTGTTCGAGATCCGTATCCACTCCCTCTTATTCCTGATCTCTTCAATCAAATTGTTGGCGCCAAATGGTTTTCTAAATTGGATCTCAGGGGGGCGTATAATCTGATTAGGATAAAAGAGGGGGATGAGTGGAAAACGGCGTTTAACACGCCGGAGGGACATTATGAGAACCTAGTCATGCCTTTTGGTCTGACTACTGCACCAGCAGTATTCCAACATTTTGTTAATGACATTTTTCGTCACCTTGTGGGGCTGTTTGTGGTTGTATATTTGGACGACATTTTAATTTACTCGCCAGATCTTGTGTCTCATCAGGAGCATGTGAGACAGGTGTTGCAGATCTTGCGAGACAATAAATTATACGCCAAACTGGAGAAGTGTGTATTTGCCGTACAGGAACTTCAGTTTTTGGGTTTTTTGGTGTCAGCCTCCGGTTTCCGTATGGACCCTGAAAAGGTGAGAGCAGTGCTTGAATGGGATCAGCCAGGGGATCTTAAGGCTCTGCAGCGTTTTTTGGGGTTTGCTAACTACTACCGGAAATTTATTTGTAATTTCTCATCTGTCGTCAAACCTCTCACTGACATGACAAGAAAAGGGACGGATTTTTCTAAATGGTCGGACAAAGCTTGCCAAGCCTTTTCCTCTTTGAAGAAATGTTTTGCTTCGGCACCCGTTCTCATCCAACCAGATGCATCTCAGCCGTTCATTGTGGAGGTGGATGCGTCTGACGTAGGGGTGGGTGCTATATTGTCCCAGGGTCCGTCCCCTGGTAAATGGCATCCGTGTGCTTTCTTTTCTAAGAAATTGTCGTCCGCCGAAAGGAATTATGATATCGGCAATAGGGAACTTTTGGCCATTAAGTTAGCTTTTGAAGAATGGCGTCACTTTTTGGAGGGGGCAGTCCACCCGGTTACCGTTATTACTGATCACAAGAACCTGTTGTATTTGGAATCCGCTAAGCGTCTGAATTCCAGACAAGCTCGATGGTCGTTGTTTTTTACCAGGTTTAATTTTGTCGTTGTAGCATCGGCGTCCCGGCCCTCTGCCAGGCAGGGACGCCGTTCCCCTTACCAGCGCTCTGCGTCCTCAGCGCCCCCAGCGTCCTCAGCGCCCCCAGCGTCCTCAGCACCCCCAGCATCCTCGGCGTCCTCATTGCGCCCTGCTGGGCCCGCGCGCTCCTTCCCTGCTGCTGGACTTAGGGCGCGCGCCCGCGCCCTCCCCCGCTCTTAAAGGAGCCGCGCGCATTTTCCAAATTAGTCTCCGGCCAATGCCGGAGGACTCCACCCTATATTAAGGGCTTCCTCCTTAATGGAGGTGCCCGAGCAATGTTGTTGTTGCACTGTATAACTCTGCTTCAGCCCTCAGCTCCTGTTTCCAGTTGCCTGCCTGTTACCGTCTGTTTGCTGTCTGCCATCTGACTGCAGCCCTCCCCGGAGGTTCGGACATCACCTGCAGTGATCCCCGGCGATTACAGAGACTCTTGCCTGCTCACTTGGGAGCGATCATCTGCCATCCGACTGCAGCTCTATCCGAAGGTTCGGACTTCATCAGCAGTGATCACCGGCTACTTCAGAGACTCTTGCCTGCTCACTTGGGAGCGATCATCTGCCATCCGACTGCAGCTTTATCCGAAGGTTCGGACATCTCCAGCAGTGATCACCGGCTACTCCAGAGACTCCTGCCTGCTCGCTTGGGAGCGATCATCTGCCATCAGACTGCAGCCTACCAGGAGGCTCCAACATCTCAGGTCGTATAAGCCTGTCTATTCAGAAACTGTCCTGGTCACTTGCTGTGACAACCTGCCTGTCCAGAGACTGCCCTGGTCACTTGCTGTGACAACCTGCCTGCCCAGAGACTGCCCCGGTCACTTGCTGTGACAACCTGCCTGCCCAGAGACTGCCCTGGTCACTTGCTGTGACAACCTGCCTACCCAGAGACTGCCCTGGTCACTTGCCGTGACAACCTGCCTACCCAGAGACTGCCCTGGTCACTTGCCGTGACAACCTGCCTACCCAGAGACTGCCCTGGTCACTTCCCGTGAATTCCTGTCCGTATTCCCCGGGCGCCACCTGCTCTCTTACAAGTATACTGTCTTGTATAATAAAGCTCAGTGGTTTCACCTACCAGACCCGTTACAGTTTGCTCGGGCCATGGAACCCGGTGGCACCCAAACCCCTTCACTCCCGGAATTGTGTCATGAACTATCTCGCCAGAGGTCGCAACAGGAGGCCATCCTGGGTCACCTGCGGAACGTCAATTCCCGCCTGGACACTCTGAAGTCATCACCAGCAACCATCGCTGGAGCCATGACTCATAATCCGGCAGCCTCGCTGCTTCCCAATTCCGTGGTTTCCATTCCCGGACCCCGACTTTCAGCTCCTCCTAGGTTTGGAGGCGACCCTGCTCTGGCTCGTGGTTTTATTAACCAGTGCACCCTGCATTTCGAACTCCTGGCACACCAGTTTAACTCTGACCGGGCCAAAATTGCCTTCATCAAGTCCCATCTCACCGGAGAAGCTCTGGCCTGGCTTAATCCTCTCTGGGAGAGAGAAGATCCTCTGGTATCTGACCTGCCTGCTTTTCTCTCGGCCTTCCGGAAGGTATTCGACGAACCTGGACGGAAGACCTCCTCTGCATCATCTCTGTTGCGTCTCCGTCAGGAGAGTCTCACTGTTGGTCAATATGCCATACGGTTCCGTACTCTAGTCTCAGAGTTGGCTTGGGACAATAACGCCCTGATTTCGGTCTTCTGGGAGGGTCTGTCCGGCCGTATTAAAGATGAACTTGCCGGTCGGGACATTCCAACCTCCCTTGATGATTTAATAAATCTTGCCAATAGAATTGATCTACGGTTCCAGGAACGTGCCAAAGAGGTCACCCGTGAGAGAGGGTTTCCTCGTCTTGCACCCTCGTTTCAGAGACCTATAACCCCTTCCGTTTCTCCCCAGATGCACACTGCTGAGCCTATGCAGGTCGACCAGACCAAGATGGTCAAAGCCCGTCAGGACTCACGCCGTGCCGAGAGGAGTTGCTTCTACTGTGGCAGTAAGGAGCACTGGATCCGTACCTGTCCGGAGAGATCGGGAAACGCCTGTGTCTAGGTTCGCTCGGAGAGGTCCACCTAGACCAGAATAAATCCTCTTCATCTCTGCTGCTGTCTGTCTCTATTCTCATCGGTAAGAACCGTTACTTCGAACTGGCCCAACTTGATTCTGGAGCAGCTGGGAATCTAGTTTCACAGGCTCTAGTAGAGAAGTATCGCATTCCCACCAAACCTCTGGTTGAACCAGTATCTGTTGCTGCTGTGGATGGGGGTCTCCTACCTCGTCCCATCCAACTTATCACCGAAGCCATAACCCTGCAGGTGGGAATGTTGCATTCTGAGAGCATCTCGTTTCATGTTTTACCTGGACTCTCTCATGCTTTCTTACTAGGTCTGCCTTGGCTCCAAAAACATGCACCCGTGCTCGACTGGCAGAATGGAGAGATTCTTCGCTGGGGACAGGACTGTCATAAAACGTGTCTGGTGCCTGTCCATCCCGTCCGTTCTTCTCCTACACCTGCTAATCTACCTGGACTCCCGATTCCATATTGGTCATTCGCGGATGTCTTTAATAAAAAGGAAGCAGAGACATTACCCCCGCATAGACCATATGATTGCCCGATCGACCTGCTACCCGGTACTACGCCTCCCCGTGGGCGTATTTACCCATTGTCCGCTGCAGAGACCAGGTCGATGTCAGAATATATCGAGGAGAATTTAGCGAAAGGATTCATCCGTAAATCTACCTCCCCCGTGGGAGCAGGTTTCTTTTTTGTAAAAAAGAAAGACGGATCTCTCCGTCCCTGTATTGACTACAGAGGCCTAAATTTGATCACAGTGAAGAATAAGTACCCTCTTCCGCTCATTCCGGAGTTGTTTGATCGTCTTAGAGGGGCTAGAGTCTTCACTAAACTGGATCTTCGTGGAGCATACAACCTGGTTCGTATCCGTCGAGGAGATGAATGGAAGACGGCATTCAACACTGATCGTCTTAGAGGGGCTAGAGTCTTCACTAAACTGGATCTTCGTGGAGCATACAACCTGGTTCGTATCCGTCGAGGAGATGAATGGAAGACGGCATTCAACACCCGGGATGGCCACTACGAGTATCTGGTTATGCCCTTTGGTCTCTGTAATGCTCCAGCAGTCTTTCAGGAGTTGGTCAATGACATCTTCCAGGACCTCCTCTACTCCTGCGTTGTGGTGTACCTTGACGATATCTTGGTCTTCTCTCCGGATCTCCAGTCTCACCGGAGGGATGTTCGTCAGGTTCTGCTCAGGCTCAGGCAGAATCACCTCTTCGCCAAATATGAGAAGTGCCTCTTTGAGCAGACCTCGCTTCCGTTTCTGGGCTACATTATCTCTCAGACAGGCCTACGAATGGATCCGGAGAAACTGTCTGCCATCGAGAAGTGGCCCCGACCAGAGGGGTTGAAGGCCATTCAGCGGTTCCTGGGATTCGCTAACTATTACCGTCTCTTCATACCGCACTTCTCTTCCAGGACTGCTCCAATCTCAGCGCTCACCCGCAAGGATGCTAACCCCAAACAGTGGACGTCCGAAGCAGAGGAGGCCTTTCTTTCCTTGAAACAAGCCTTCTCTTCCGCTCCAGTGCTGCATCGCCCGGACGGCAACAAGCAGTTCTTCCTGGAGGTGGACACTTCCTCTGCTGGAGTCGGAGCGGTACTTACTCAAAAATCTTCATCCGGGAAGATGGTTTCCTGTGGTTTCTTCTCCAAACTCTTCTCCTCCTCCGAGCGCAACTACTCCATAGGAGATCGAGAGTTTTGGCCATTAAATTGGCATTGGAGGAGTGGCGTTACCTACTCGAGGGGGCTCTTCATCCGGTAATCATCTACACGGACCACAAAAATCTGTCTTACCTTCAGCATGCTCAGAGACTTAACCCTCGCCAAGCCCGGTGGTCCTTGTTTTTTGCCCGTTTTGATTTTCTCTTGCATTTTCGCCCGGCTGACAAAAACATCAAGGCGGATGCCTTGTCCCGGTCCTTCCTGGTGTCGGATCTCGAAGATGAGCCTAAACATATCATCGATCCCGCCAGAGTGATGCAGGTGGCTCCCGTGAGTCTAAACCGTCTCCCTCCTGGTAAGACGTTCGTATCAGAGACTGATCGGAAGAGAATTCTACATTGGGGTCATTCGTCTAAACTCGCTGGCCACGCTGGTCAGAAAAAGACCCTCCAACTCATTACCCGGCATTATTGGTGCCTACCCTGCACAAAGACGTAATAGACTTTGTTTCTGCCTGTGTCTCCTGTGCCCGCAACAAAGTTCCGAGACACCTGCCTGCCGGCCGTCTTCTTCCACTTCCTGTACCCGCTGCTCCCTGGCAACATATAGCCATGGACTTCATTACGGATCTGCCCGTCTCTGCCGGTTGTACGGTCATTTGGGTGGTCGCTGACCGCTTTTCCAAGATGGCTCACTTCATTCCTCTGCCAGGTCTTCCGTCTGCACCCGAGTTAGCTAAAGACTTTATCCGCCACATCTTCCGTCTCCATGGTTTGCCTCGTCACATTGTGTCGGATCGTGGGGTACAGTTCACTTCACGTTTCTGGAGAGCTACTTGTAAGTTACTAGACATCACCTTGGATTTCTCCTCCGCTTACCACCCACAGTCCAATGGACAAGTTGAGCGAATAAATCAGAATCTGACCAGCTATCTCCGACACTTCGTTAATGCTCATCATTCTGATTGGGTGGAGCTCCTGCCTTGGGCCGAATTCTCTTACAATAATCACGAGAGCGAATCGTCCACCAAGTCTCCGTTTTTATAGTCTTCGGTCAGCACCCTCGGATTCCTGTCCCCGTTTCCATCTCTGTGGACAATCCACTGCGGAATCTCTGGTTAGAGAATTCTCCTCCATCTGGGAGAGTACCCCGGTCCGCACTCATTCAGTCATCCGAGTGCATGAAAAGACATGCTGACAGGAAACGTCTGGATCCTCCTCAATTCCGTCCTGGGGACAAAGTCTGGCTTTCGTCCAAATATGTTCGGCTCAAAATTCCTTCCTACAAGTTAGGTCCTCGGTTTATCGTCCTTTTGAGGTCATCAGGCAGATCAACCCAGTGTCCTATAAATTGAAACTCCCGGCCAATTTTGCGAATTCCAAAATCTTTTCATGTGTCTCTCCTCAAACCTGTGGTACTTAACTCTTTTTTCAAGTCTACAGGTACACCTCCTGCTCCAGTGTCTGCTGATGATGAATTTGAGGTAGAGAACATTCTGGCCACAAAAAGGGTAGGAAGAAAGACTTTTTTTTTTGGTGGATTGGAAGGGGTTTGGTCCTGAGGAGAGAACGTGGGAGCCTCGGGAGAACATCCATGCCCCTCTCATCCTAGGTAAATTTCTTTCTGGCCTAAAGAGGGGGGGGCCTAGAGGGGGGGTACTGTAGCATCGGCGTCCCGGCCCTGCCAGGCAGGGACGCTGTTCCCCTTACCAGCGCTCTGCGTCCTCAGCGCCCCCAGCGTCCTCAGCGCCCCAGCGTCCTCAGCACCCCCAGCATCCTCGGCGTCCTCATTGCGCCCTGCTGGGCCCGCGCGCTCCTTCCCTGCTGCTGGACTTAGGGCGCGCGCACCGCGCCCTCCCCGCTCTTAAAGGAGCCGCGCGCTTTTCCAAATTAGTCTCCGGCCAATGCCGGAGGACTCCCCCCCTATATTAAGGGCTTCCTCCTTAATGGAGGTGCCCGAGCAATGTTGTTGTTGCACTGTATAACTCTGCTTCAGCCCTCAGCTCCTGTTTCCAGTTGCCTGCCTGTTACCCGTCTGTTTGCTGTCTGCCATCTGACTGCAGCCCTCCCCGGAGGTTCGGACATCACCTGCAGTGATCCCCGGCGATTACAGAGACTCTTGCCTGCTCACTTGGGAGCGATCATCTGCCATCCGACTGCAGCTCTATCCGAAGGTTCGGACTTCATCAGCAGTGATCACCGGCTACTTCAGAGACTCTTGCCTGCTCACTTGGGAGCGATCATCTGCCATCCGACTGCAGCTTTATCCGAAGGTTCGGACATCTCCAGCAGTGATCACCGGCTACTCCAGAGACTCCTGCCTGCTCGCTTGGGAGCGATCATCTGCCATCAGACTGCAGCCTACCAGGAGGCTCCAACATCTCAGGTCGT
This sequence comes from Oophaga sylvatica, assembly GCA_033576555.1. NCBI lineage: Eukaryota > Metazoa > Chordata > Amphibia > Anura > Dendrobatidae > Oophaga > Oophaga sylvatica. The sequence goes on from JARQOD010008766.1 coordinate 32,219, forward strand.
ATAAGCCTGTCTATTCAGAAACTGTCCTGGTCACTTGCTGTGACAACCTGCCTGTCCAGAGACTGCCCTGGTCACTTGCTGTGACAACCTGCCTGCCCAGAGACTGCCCCGGTCACTTGCTGTGACAACCTGCCTGCCCAGAGACTGCCCTGGTCACTTGCTTGTGACAACCTGCCTACCCAGAGACTGCCCTGGTCACTTGCCGTGACAACCTGCCTACCCAGAGACTGCCCTGGTCACTTGCCGTGACAACCTCCCTACCCAGAGACTGCCCTGGTCACTTCCCGTGAATTCCTGTCCGTATTCCCCGGGCGCCACCTGCTCTCTTACAAGTATACTGTCTTGTATAATAAAGCTCAGTGGTTTCACCTACCAGACCCGTTACAGTCGTTTACTTATCGCCCGGGGTCTAAGAATGTAAGGCTGATGCCTTGTCTCGCAGTTTCCCAGGGGCCGGGAAAACGGATGACCCGAGTCCTATCCTTCAGGAGGGGGTGGTAGTGTCGGCTGTATTTTCTGAGCTTGAGGAGGAGGTGTTAGAGGCTCAGGGGGACGCCCCTGTAGGACCTCCAGGGAGACTGTTTGTCCCAAATCTGTTGAGACAAAAGGTTATTGAGGCACATCATAATTCTGCTCTAGCAGGACATCCAGGGAGTAAGGCTACTTTAGATCTCCTTTCTCACCGGTTTTGGTGGCCTAATGCTAATAAAGATGTTATAACTTTTGTCGCGTCATGTGGGGTGTGTGCTCGCTCTAAAACCCCTCATACCCGTCCGTCTGGGACCCATTTACCCTTGAAACTTCCGGAGCGTCCATGGACTCATTTATCTATGGACTTCATTACGGACCTTCCTCCGTCGTCAGGGAATACTGTCATACTGGTGGTTGTTGACAGGTTCAGTAAGATGGCACATTTCGTTGCTCTTCCTGCACTCCCTAATGCTAAAACTCTGGCGCAGGTGTTCATTAGGAGATCGTTAGACTTCATGGGTTGCCTTCTGATGTGGTGTCAGATAGGGGGTCTCAGTTTGTGTCCAATTTTGGAGGGCATTTTTGTTTACGTCGGGGGATGCAATTGTCATTTCCTCGGCTTTTCATCCGCAGACCAATGGTCAGACAGAGCGTCTGAATCAGAGCTTAGAGACATATCTCCGGTGTTTTGTCTCAGAGAACCAAGAGGACTGGTCTTCTTTCTTGCCTCTGGCAGAGTTCGCTCTTAACAACAGGCGGAGCGAGTCCACTGGTAAGTCCCCGTTTTTTGGGGCATATGGTTTTCATCCCCAGTTTTGTACTTTCAATGGGGGGGGCCCTTCTGGGGTTCCTGAGGAGGAGCGTTTCTCGTCGTCACTTGCTTCTGTGTGGAGAGGTGTATTGAATAATCTGAGTGCGATGGGGAACCCTTACAAACGTATGGCTGATTTGGAGGAGAGTTTCTGGTCCAGATCTGAATGTGAACGATCTGGTATGGTTGTCTACCAGGAATATAAAACTTAAAGTGCCCTCCCTGGAAACTGGGTCCCAGATTCATCGGGCCGTACAGGATCAGTTCCATAATTAATCCTGTGGCATTTCGTCTGACCTCCCTCCTACGTTTAAAATTTCATAATGTGTCCACAAGTCATTACTAAAAGGTATGTGGCACCAGTCATACCGTCACCTCTACCTCCTCCTCCTGTGTTGGTCAATGGTAACTTGGAATTTCAAGTATCAAAGATCATTGACTCACGTCTGAATCCGGTCCCTTCAGTACTTGGTGCATTGGAAGGGGTATGGTCCAGAGGAGAGGACGTGGGTCCCTGCGTCTGATGTTAACGCAGATCGTTTGGTTCGGACCTTCCACAGAACTCACCGGGCAGGCCTGGCCCTGAGGGTCCGGAGGCCCCTCGTAGAAGGGGGGGGGACTGTCATGTGTGCATTGCCACGAAGATCGTCGCGGTTGCACATTTTGACTTCTCACAGCTGAGCTGCTGTTTCTTTGTGTTTGGCAGCTAGTGAGTTAATTCTGTCTGTGCTCGGTTTTGGGCCGGGG
>JARQOD010008767.1:0-34242 GCA_033576555.1 Oophaga sylvatica
GGCCGCCGCGCTGTGCTCCTGTATAGAGAAGCCGGAAATGGAGGCTGCCGCAAAGCGCGCGCTCAGAGCGGCGCGAAAATTCAAAATAAAAGCGGGAAAAACTCTCTCCTCCGTCTCCTATGTCCTGCAGTGCATCTGCCTGCGGACAAAAATACAAGTAACAGTGGCTGCCCGCAGCAGTCGCTGAAAGCACACTGACATGCATGTAATAGCGCTGCCCACAGCAGACGCTAAAAGCACACTGATATACATGTAATAGCGCTGCTCAGCAGATGCTAAAGGCACACTGATATACATCATGTACAGCGCTGCCACAGCAGACGCTAAAAGCACTCACATACTATTAAAAAATATGGAGTACTCACCAGCCGAGCGTCACAGGGACCCCCAGGGATTTGTGACGCTATGCCCATTGCTTCCTTCAGGACAGGGAACGCAGTGACCCCAGAGTGCGGTTTGCGTCCTGTCAGGAAAGCAGCCTCATCCCCCCGGGCCGGCAAGAATATGCAGGGACCACCGTACAGGGTAATTACACAACTGCCAAGGGAGAGGATGGGGTCCAGCAGCGCCGAAACCCCTGAGACCTCTAGACTAATGTCCAAGTCTCTTGTCCGAATAAAATAAAAATTCTGAGGAGCTGCCTTAGCATGCGACTATCCTCCTTGGACCTCAAATCGAAACTGGAGTGTACGGCAGGAGGAGCCAGAGCCGGAGGGGCCGGACAACACCCTTTTTATGATCTGAGGTGATTATCCTCCCGGGGCTCCACCTACCCACTAGTAATGAAGTGTCCCCCTTCCTTCCATCTGCTGCTGAAACAAGCCATCCTTAAGCTGCAAAAACAGAAAAAAAAAACCCATCCGAGAAATTGCTACAACATTAAGAGTGGCAAAATCTACAGTTTGGCACATTATGAGAAAGAAAGAAAGCACTGGTAAACTCATCAATGCAAAAAGACCTGGGCGCCCAAAGAAGACAATAGTGGTGGATGATCGAAGAATACTCTCCATGGTGAAGAGAAACCCCTTCAAAACAGCCAACCAAGTGAACAACACTCTCCAGGAGGTAGGCGTATCAATATCCAAATCTACCATAAAGAGAAGACTGCATGAAAGTAAATAGAGGGTTCACTGCATGGTGCAAGCCACTCATAAGCATCAAGAATAAAAAGGCTAGGCTGGACTTTGCTAAAAAACATCTAAAAAAGCCAGCACAGTTCTGGAAAAACATTCTTTGGACAGATGAAACCAAGATCAACCTCTACCAGAATGATGGAAAGAGAAAAGTATGGTGAATGCGTGCTACAGCTCATGATCCAAAGCATACCACATCATCTGTAAAACACAGCAGAGGCAGTGTGATGGCTTGGGCATGCATGGCTGCCAGTGGCACTGGGTCACTAGTGTTTATTGATGATGGGACACAGGAGAGGAGCAGCCGAATGAATTCTGAGGTATTCAGAGCCATACTGTGTGCTCAGATCCAGCCAAATGCAGCCAAACTGATTAGTCATCGTTTCATACTACAGATGGACAATGACCCAAAACATAAAACCAAAGCAACCCAGGAGTTTATTAGAGCAAAGAAGTGGAATATTCTTGGATGGCCAAGTCAGTCACCTGATCTCAACCCAATTGAGCATGCATTTCACTTGTTAAAGACTAAACTTCAGACAGAAAGGCCCACAAACCAACAGCAACTGAAAACCACCACAGTGAAGGCCGGGCAGTGCATCAAAAAGGAGGAAACACAGCATCTGGTGATGTCCATGAGTTCAAGACTTCAGGCAGTCATTGCCAACAGAGGGTTTTCAACCAAGTACTAGAAATGATCATTTTATTTACAATTATTTAATATGTCCAATTACTTTTGGTCCCTTTAAAAACAGGGTGGCACATGTTAAGGAGCTGAAACTCCTAAACCCTTCATCCAATTTTAATGTGGATACCCTCAAATGAAAGCTGAAAGTCTGAACTTCAACTGCATCTGAATTGTTTTGTTTAAAATTCATTGTGGTAATGTCTAGAACCAAAATTAGATAAATGTTGTCTCTGTCCAAATATTTATGGACCTAACTGTATCAAATGTTTCCTTCTTCATCCGAAGATAAGAAAAAACATTTTCTGGATTTTCTCTTAGCTCCATATTGAGTGTCGAATAGACTCCACGGGTTAGTCTCTGTGCCGTGATGGGGTGGGATCCACATACGGCGTCGTCGCTGGCGCTGACGCTTAAGGCGCTGCTCGATCCTTCTCTCCTCCATAACGATAAACCTCAAGCGATTCGCCTCCGCAGTGAAATCCACCAGATTCCTGAAAATATTCCAAATAATCACCTCCATCTTCATCAGTCACTTGCTCTTCTCTCAAAAATGCTCCTCTACAACCTGTCAAAGATAGGCTGTAGGAACACTGTATATATATAGGATTTACAGTAGCCAATCAGTTTTGGAAATAAAAAGGGGAGTTTTTGAAAACCGGATCCGTCGTAATCCGTCAAAAAACGTATAAAAAACGGATGAAACTGACGCGCCGGATCCGGTTTTCTGCCTGATCTGCTAAGCGGATCAGGCAGAAAACCGGATCCGGCGCATCAGGTTTTTCATTTAATTGCCGCATCCGGCGCAACGCAGGATCGCGCCTGAAACAAAAAAACTGATGTGTGAAAGTAGCCTAAGGGTGATACATTCACTCATCCCCGTTCTGGTAAAGTTTTTCCCATTAGAGGATACTTTAACTGTGATTCATCATACGTGGTGTACTTCATTAAGTGCCCGTGCGGTCTCGGATATGTTGGTGAGACTATCCAACATATCCGAGACCGTATTTCGCAACATAAGTCCACCATAAGATGTAAGAGGAATTTACTGCCTATACCTGCTCACTTCATGTCTTGCAACCACAATATTTCACAGTAACGTTATCAAGTCATAGACCATGTACCACTAGCACGCAGAGGAGGTGACAGGGTTAAAAAACTTAAAGAAAAAGAAGCCTTTTGGATCTATACCTTACAGACACTTGAACCACAGGGATTAAATAGAGAGTTTGAGGTTCTCTACTGATATTTCCCACAGCTATTGTTGGGCCATTACGTTTTCTATATATATATATATATATATATATATAAAAACTGTTTTCCCCGCATTTGTACTACTTTCGTAATTTTGAGTAATGTATTAGTATTATTATGATTTGTCTGTTTATTTCATTTTGCTATGATTGTATAATGATTCATGTATTATGGTATAGTGTCTCATACGCTTTGTTTATTTCAGTTTATAGGTGCCTTTTTGTCATTTTGCTATAAATTACTATTTATGATTGTACTATGGTTCATGTATTATGATACAGTGTCTCATACGCTATTTTCCTTTTTCTTTCTTTAGACTTGAAAGCAGCCTGCAGGTAGTCACTTTCGGTGGTGTCCTATTATTACCTTCACCTCTTTTTTGTTTCCTTCCTTTTATTTTCTCCCCTCTTTTATTTTACAGTTCACAACGTTCTAGCACTGTTTCTTCCTTTCCCATAGCTCCTTTGGAGCTTGCGCTGTCTTATTCTAAAGTAATTTCGGTAGCTGTGCCACACTTCCGTCCTACGGGACGCTCTGAGCATGCGCAAGCTTCCCTTTTCTTTGACCTTCTTCCTGTCTTGATTGTTGTGCCACACTTCCGTCCTGCGGGACTCTCTGAGCATGCGCAAGCTTCCCTTTTCTTTGACCTTCTTCCTGTCTTGATTATTGTGCCACACTTCCGTCCTACGGGACGCTCTGAGCATGCGCAAGCTTCCCTTTTCTTTGACCTTCTTCCTGTCTTGATTATTGTGCCACACTTCCGTCCTACGGGACGCTCTGAGCATGCGCAAGCTTCCCTTTTCTTTGACCTTCTTCCTGTCTTGATTATTGTGCCACACTTTCGTCCTACGGGACGCTCTGAGCATGCGCAAGCTTCCCTTTTCTTTGACCTTCTTCCTGTCTTGATTATTGTGCTACACTTCCGTCCTACGGGACGCTCTGAGCATGCGCAAGCTTCGCTTTTCTTTGACCTTCTTCCTGTCTTGATTATTGTGCCTCACTTCCGTCCTACGGGACGCTCTGCGCTTGCGCAAGCTTCCCTTTTCTTTGACCTTCTTCCTCTCTTGATTATTGTGCCACACTTCCGTCCTGCGGGACTCTCTGCGCTTGCGCAAGCTTCCCTTTTCTTTGACCTTCTTCCTGTCTTGATTATTACCGCTCTACTTAAATAGAGGACGCAGCTGAGCGTCTCTCACTCTCATATCCACAGCGGCTGTGTCCCTGAATCTCATATTACCACGTAGTAAGTAAGTTTCAACATTGTTTTCTCTCCTGGGATTTTCAGTTGTAATATTGTCTCAACTATAACTTCTCCTTCCCTTTTCTTATAGCACTTTCTCCACTATTCCTGAAGGCGCACAGGTACTTTATTGTTTTCTATGTGTTTACCTGCTCACTACCCTGCGTTCATACTGTATATGACTTCCTATTAATCCTATATACCTCATGATTATTTACTAATGTCCTTCGTTATTAGGTTATCGGCACTCTCATTAATATATATCCTATATACCTGTGTATCTGATATATCTGTTATTTTCACATAGAATTATTTTTGACATAGAACTATGTATTTATTTTTTACTTTTCTATCTCCCTATTGCATAGGGCTCTATAACATATAGCAGATATCATTTTGCTACGTTTGTTTGAATGGTTTTACACTCGTATTAGGTGTCTCCGGATTATATGTATTCAATTTTCTTATTTATGTACATTATATTCTGTTTCTGAGAAATTATGCGTTGTATATGTATTTTCAAGGTCTATATGTTTAGATTAGTGATCCATTTCTTTTTATTTTTCTTTATATTAGAATCATTACCTTGATAAAGGCAATTTCTGCCGAAACGTTGGTGTTATTTTTCTGTGCCACCTTGGAATAAAATTATATAACTTGCATTTGAGAATGTTTAGCCTCGGGTTTTTCTCCATTTGGCTGTTAACTATTGACGTGCGGGCGCTGGCCCGCATGTCAATAGCGTTAAACTACCACAGTGCGCCGCCGCTAAGGGCCCGGTTTAGCCTGCCGGTAGGAGCCCGGTGAGCAGAAGAGACGGGGTCCGATGTGGGCCCCCTCTGCCCACCGGGTTCCATACGCCAGTCAGGGCAGTAATGCCCTGATGGCGGCCCTGTGGTGGCCCCCCCCACACCACTGGGCCCTGGGCTACCGCCCAGATTGACCCTCTGGTAATCCGCCCCTGACCTCACCCTATATACTGAACTGTGGGGTTCATGTTTTTTTCTATTAGTCACCTACTGACTAACCTTCAGGGGGTGAATTATGGGTATAGTTTTCCATTTGGAATTAATAAAGTTTAGTTTCATCCTTTTGTCAGCAAACATGAGGAATGACAAGAGACAACCCATTTAAAAAGATTCAGTTTTGGTTAAAACTATTCCAACATTATAAACATAAAAAAGGCTTCTCCCCTATGTGACGTCTCAGATGTTTATTAACAGTTGATTTCCAAGTAAAACATTTCCACATTAAGAAAATGAAAAAGGCTTCTCCTCTGTGTGACTGCTCTGATGTCTAACAAGAAGCGCTTTCCAGCTAAAACATTTCCCACATTCTGAACAGGAAAAAGGCTTCTCCCTGTGTGAGTTCTCTGGTGACTAACAAGAAGCCATTTCTGGTTAAAACATTTCCCACATTCTGTACAGGAAAAAGGCTTCTCTCCTGTGTGAGTTCTCTGGTGATGAACACAATCTGATTTATAGCTTAAAACATTTCCCACATTCTGAACATGAAAATGGCTTCTCTCATGTGTGGGTTCTTTGATGTTCATCAAGATTCCCTTTCTGGTTAAAATATTTCCCACATTCTAAACAGGAAAAAGGCTTCTCCCCTGTGTGAGTTCTCTGGTGACTAACAAGAAGCCATTTCTGGTTAAAACATTTCCCACATTCTGTGCAGGGAAAAGGCTTCTCCCCTGTGTGAGTTCTCTGGTGAGTAACAAAATTTGATTTATTTGCAAAACATTTCCCACATTCTGAACAGGAAAAAGGCTTCTCCCCTGTGTGAGTTCTATGGTGAGTAACAAAATTTGATTTATCTGCAAAACATTTCCCACATTCTGAACAGGAAAAAGGCTTCTCCCCAGTGTGAGTTCTCTGGTGACTAACAAGAAGCCATTTCTGGTTAAAACATTTCCCACATTCTGTGCAGGAAAAAGGCTTCTCCCCTGTGTGAGTTCTCTGGTGACTAACAAGAAGCCATTTCTGGTTAAAACATTTCCCACATTCTGTACAGGAAAAAGGCTTCTCCCCTGTGTGAGTTCTATGGTGAGTTACCAAATCTGATTTATGGTTAAAACATTTCCCACATTCAGGACATGAAAAAGGCTTCTCCCCTGTGTGAGTTCTATGGTGCGTAACAAAATTTGATTTATCTGCAAAACATTTCCCACATTCTGAACAGGAAAAAGGCTTCTCCCCAGTGTGAGTTCTCTGGTGACTAACAAGAAGCCATTTCTGGTTAAAACATTTCCCACATTCTGTGCAGGAAAAAGGCTTCTCCCTGTGTGAGTTCTCTGGTGACTAACAAGAAGCCATTTCTGGTTAAAACATTTCCCACATTCTGTACAGGAAAAAGGCTTCTCCCCTGTGTGAGTTCTATGGTGAGTTAGCAAATCTGATTTATGGTTAAAACATTTCCCACATTCAGGACATGAAAAAGGCTTCTTTGCTTTAGGAGCAGTTTGTTTTTTAATGCCTCTTTTGTGACTTTGATTTTCCTTAGTAGTCAGTAATGAATCAGAAGATGGGACCTGTTTCATAGGATCAGATGACAGATCTTTGCTGTGAATGGATGATGATGTATCTGGAGTAATGGCATTCACTTCAGTTGTATCTTGTAGGATCTCAAGATCATCAGATTTAGAAATTGAAGATGTCAGTTGTCCCTCTGATCTCCTGGTACAGTCATCTGGTAAGACAAACATTTTTTTTAATAAAATATCCTTGAGTTTTATATTTTTGAACATTTCTACTTAAACTGTCCATAAAAATGGCAAGCTATGTAAAAAACTGTAATTATTTACCAAGACAATGACAGATTACAGTCTAATAGAAAACCTTGTTGGATGAGCCAGTAGCGTGTGGTGTCCAACTGTTCATTCTGCCTCCCAAATATCAAATAAAAAGAAACCAATCAATGTTATGTAGGAGAAAATAATACCAATTCTCATCTCACAAAAAACAAGTCCCCACTCAGGTCCATCATCTGTCAATGGAAAAACAGAGGTTCCCACACTACTAGTGGCTCAAAGGCTGTTGAAAAGCAACAGAGTTTCTATAAACCAATCCAGCAAAATCCGCTCTCACTTCTGAGTCTTGCAGTGGGCTCAATCAACATTTAGGATCTCTGTATTTAGCGATATTATAGTGAGAAGAATCCACTTAATTTGCGGTGTGTGTCTCCTGGAGCACAATCTGGGCACTATGTGCTGGGTAAGAAAATGGCAAATGTGTAATTTTCACTCTCCAACATCCACTGCGTGTTAATTTCCGGAAAGTGACTGTGGAGTCAAAATATTCACTCCTCCTACACACGTGGTGTAAATTGTTGGTACCCCTCGTTTAATGGCAGAAAAACCCACAATGATCACAGAAATAACATGAATCTGACAAAAGTAATAAATAAAAAATCTATGAAAATGAACAAATGAAACTCAGACATTGCTTTCAGCCATGCTTCCACAGAATTAAAAAAAAAAAAAAAAAAACTCAAGAAATAGGCCTGGACAGAAATGACGGTACCCTTAACTTAACCGCTTCATGACCACAACAGTAGATAAACGTCGGCGCTAGCAGGGCTTTGTGCAGCTCCGACGTTTGTCTACGGTCGGCGGTTTTGTGCTCATCGGGACCCCCACGTACCTTATAACGAGGGGATTCCGGCGCACAACGCTTCATGTGACCCCCGACTTCATCGAGACCTGATTGGTTCAGGTCCTGATGATGTCAGCGTCACACCAGCCAATGAGACAAATCACTAGGAACGTTTGTTGTAGCAATGAACTTTCCCGGGCGATCTGCCTCAAAAACGCTGTTTCTCCTCAGATCTCCTGTCAGTGAGAGATTAGAGGAGGAACAGTGTCACAAGTGCTGCTGCCAACAGCTGTGTCATCACCGATCCTGTTATAAAGTAAGAAAATCAAATAAGGCAGGTTAGGGTTAGTGCTATAGTTAGGGTTAGCGTTATAGTTAGGGTTAGCGCTATAGTTAGGGTTAGCTCTATAGTTAGGGTTAGCGCTATAGTTAGGGTTAGCGCTATAGTTAGGGTTAGCGCTATAGTTAGGGTTAGCGCTATAGTTAGGGTTAAGCGCATAGTTAGGGTTAGCGCTATAGTTAGGGTTAGCGCTATAGTTAGGGTTAGCGCTATAGTTAGGGTTAGCGTTATAGTTAGGGTTAGCGCTATAGTTAGGGTTAGCGCTATAGTTAGGGTTAGCGCTATAGTTAGGGTTAGCGCTATAGTTAGGGTTAGCGCTATAGTTAGGGTTAGCGCTATAGTTAGGGTTAGCGCTATAGTTAGGGTTAGCGCTATAGTTAGGGTTAGCGCTATAGTTAGGGTTAGCGCTATAGTTAGGGTTAGCGCTATAGTTAGGCTTAGCGCTATAGTTAGGGTTAGCGCTATAGTTAGGGTTAGCGCTATAGTTAGGGTTAGCGCTATAGTTAGGGTTAGCGCTATAGTTAGGGTTAGCGCTATAGTTAGGGTTAGCGCTATAGTTAGGGTTAGCGCTATAGTTAGGGTTAGCGCTATAGTTAGGGTTAGCGCTATAGTTAGGGTTAGCGCTATAGTTAGGGTTAGTGCTATAGAGGGTTAGTGCTATAGAGAGGGTTAGTGCTATAGAGAGGGTTAGTGCTATAGTTAGGGTTAGTGCTATAGTTAGGGTTAGTGCTATAGTTAGGGTTAGTGCTATAGTTAGGGTTAGTGCTATAGTTAGGGTTAGTGCTATAGTTAGGGTTAGTGCTATAGAGGGTTAGTGCTATAGAGAGGGTTAGTGCTATAGAGAGGGTTAGTGCTATAGTTAGGGTTAGTGCTATAGTTAGGGTTAGTGCTATAGTTAGGGTTAGTGCTATAGTTAGGGTTAGTGCTATAGTTAGGGTTAGTGCTATAGTTAGGGTTAGTGCTATAGTTAGGGTTAGTGCTATAGTTAGGGTTAGTGCTATAGAGAGGGTTAGTGCTATAGAGAGGGTTAGTGCTATAGAGAGGGTTAGTGCTATAGTTAGGGTTAGTGCTATAGAGAGGGTTAGTGCTATAGTTAGGCTAAAATTAGTGTTAGGCTTAAGAATTAGGCTTTTCTCAATTGTCTCCCCAACAATTTGGTCAAGTCAGTCATGTCAGTCAGATCAGTTTTCTATTTCCGGAAAAAAAACAAACAAAAAAAAAACTAAAAATGAGCAGTGATTCTGGTCCATCCTCACACACAAGGACCAGTACAAGAAGGACAAATAGCGCTTCTGGAGAAATGTCTCCAACTCAGGGAACAATGCCCAGTACTAGCGCTCGTGAATTGGCGCCCACCAATGTCCAAGGGGCTTTGCCTTTTGATGTAGCATTTCCCAGATGGGAGGCTTCGAATTTTGCTGCTCCATTCATCCCTAATTTTAATGCCATTCCTGGTATAAATGTGGAGGTGGAAAATTTTGGACCAATTAATTTTTTTAATTTGTTTCTGACAGATAGCTTGCTAGAGCATATTGTCCTACAAACAAATTTATATACGTCCCAATTCATCAGCCAGAATCCACGATCCTAATATGCTAGGTCAAATTTATGGACACATTCGCTATGGGGCTTGTTAAAAAAAAAGAGCATTCGGTCCTATTGGTCCAACCGCCCTGTTCAAGCCACCCCTATGTTTTCTGCTGTTCTTCCTAGGACCCGTTATGCTCATGAGATTTTGGCATTTTAACGACAATAGTCAATGCCTGCCCAGAAATGTCCCAGAACATGACAGACTATTCAAAATCAGACCCATCATCAAAGACTTTACAGAAAAGTTCTTAAAGCTCTACACCCCAACAGAAAACATTTCCATTGATGAGTCCCTTGTAAAATTCAAAGGAAGACTGCACCTCAAGCAGTTTATTCCTTCTAAGAGGGCAAGGTTCGGAGTAAAGCTCTATAAAATGTGCGAGAGTTCAACCGGATACACATCAGCTTTTCACATTTATGAGAAAAGTCTTAGTTACTTACCGTTAACTGTATTTTTCGAAGCACATGACAGCACCCAACGAGAGAGGGGATCCGCCCTTCGGGAACAGGAAACCTACAGATACAAAAGGGCGGCACCTCTCCCACGCATCAGTTGGTTTACAGAGCACAGAGGACCACTCAGAAATCGCTGATGATCTGCGTGAATAGGGACATGATAATACGCATCCTTCAAATCTAACACCACCATGAAGCAGTTTTCAAATAGCAGTTTTATTGTGGATCTAAACGGTTTCCATTTTAAACTGTCACACGACCAGAAATTTATTTAGAGCCTTCAGGTTGATTATTGTTCTGAAGGAACCATCCGGTTTCCGGACCAGAAATAGAGTAGAAGCCTCTACCCCTCTCTATCTTCCCATCTGACTCGTTCCCTGGACGGTCTCCTACTGTTAAATCTCCTCCTACCAAAGGAACGTCTATACGAGGGATTCGGTACACCGGGGAATTTTTTCTTGTCATCTCCCGCCTTCTCCAAGAGTTCATCCAAGACCGTGCCAAATAAATTTCCCCTTCACAGGGGATAGAATATAGGCGTGACCTGGCTTGAACATCCCCTGGACAACCTTTTAACCATAGCGCTCTTCGCGTTGCGTTTGAAAGGCCTGCTGCTCTGGCCGCCATCCTCACCGAGTCTGCCGAAGAGTCCGCCAAAAAGGCTGCTGCACTCTGAATTATCGGCAGTGATTTTATTATAGATTCTCGGGGAGTACCGTCTCCTATTTGTGACTTACCGTATATACTCGTGTATAAGCCGAACCGTGTATAAGCCGACCCCCCTAATTTTGCCACAAAAACACGGATTTTGGTAAGAACTTACCTGTAAAATCCTTTTCAGCAAAGGAAGGGAGACAGTTATTCATAACTAGTGGGTAGGCGGAGCCCCGTGAGGACTGACACCTCAGATCAAAAGCGTGTTGGCTGGCCCCTCCAGCTCAGGGCTCCTCCTACTCCAGCTCCTTCAGTTGTAGCAAGCTTTAAGGAAGAGCCAGGATCACCAGCGGAGCAACATAACGCCTTCTGAAAGAGTTCAGAAAAATAATACACAGGTTATGTATGCAATATGAAGAAAACCACAGAGTTACAGGTACTACTCACTGAACCTGACTACTGCGATGAGCTGGCGATGCTGGAAAAGAGCCATAGCGCGCTGACCTCAGCCCAGATAATCGCAATCAGTGGGGAGTCACGCCGCATCTGAAAAAATCAACACACTTCTGCCTCGGGAGGGTACTGTGTCTCTCTTCCTTCCTTTGCTGAAAAGGATTTTACAGGTAAGTTCTTACCAAAATCCGTGTTTCAGCTGCAGAGTGAAGGAAGAGAGCCACAGTTATTCATAACTAGTGGGACGTCCCAAAGCAGTCCAAAATTAAGGGTGGGAAAATACCAACAAAAGGCAGAAACCCAACAACCTAAATAAAAGCGCAACCAGCGCTAAACACAAGTTCATGAGAACTTTAAACTACAGCCGCCTGCAGGATCCTACGTCCGAGGGCTGCATCAGCGGAAGCACTAACGTCCACCTTATAAAACTTTGTAAACGTGTGGACGGAGCGCCAAGTCGCCGCCCGGCAGAGTTGTGCTGCCGAGGCACCTTGATGAAAAGCCCACGATGAAGCCACAGCTCTTGTGGAATGGGCTCGAATCTTACTCGGGCAAGAATCCCCCCGAAGACGGTAAGCCTCCGAAATGGCTGACCGAATCCAACGAGCTATAGTGTCCTTGGAAGCTCGTTGACCACGCCGACACCCTGCTGGAATTACAAACAGGGAGTCCGACGTGCGAAAACTTTGAGTAATAGACAAATAAAACTTCAAAGCCCGCACTAAATCCAATGTGTGGAAAGCACGCTCTTTCGCATTCTTTGGATCCGGACAAAACGAGGGCAACACAATATCTTGGTTGACATGAAATTGTGAAACCTCTTTGGGTAGAAAATCACCCCGAGTGCGAAGCACTACACGATCCGGAAAAAACTCCAGGAAGGGAGATGAACAAGAAAGAGCTGCTAACTCAGAAACTCTTCTCAAAGAGGTGACTGCCACTAAGAAGGCCACCTTCCAAGAAAGTAATGAAAGACTAGCAGAGTCCATAGGCTCAAAGGGCCCATTCTGAAGAGCCTCCAAGACGAGGTTAAGACGCCAAGGAGACACTGGTGCTTTCCGCGGCGGAAACTGACGGGTTACTCCACGAAAGAAAGAACACACGTCCCTATGCGAAGCAATAACTCTCCGAAACAGGACGGACAAAGCCGAAACCTGACCCTTCAGAGTGCCAATTGCCAAACCTTTGTCCAACCCGTATTGCAGAAAAGCCAACAAATTAGGAATGGAAAATTTTTTCGGGTTCTTTGACGACCCCGAACACCACGAAAAGAAGGCTTCCCAAGTCTTGTGGTAAATCCTCGTAGTAGCTGGACTCCTGGCAGCTTGCATCGTGGCAATGACCTTGGTTGAAAAACCTCTACGGGTCAACATTTCGGTCTCAAGAGCCACGCCGTCAAACGCAGAGACTTCAAATCCGGATGACGGACAGGCCCCTGAGTTAACAGGTCCGGACGAAGAGGAAGCTGAAATGGAGGTGCCGCCAACAGCGACATTAGAGTTGAAAACCACGTCCTCCTCGGCCAATCCGGGGCTATCAAAATAGCCTGGACTCTCTCTAACCTGATCCGACGCAGCACCAGATGTAGTAAAGATATCGGTGGAAACCCGTAGATCAGTTCGAACTGATTCCACTGAGCCACCAGAGCATCCACAGCCTTCGGGTCCTTGTACCTGGTCATGAACATTGGTAACTTGGCATTGACCCTGGATGCCATCAAATCCACTTGGGGAGTTCCCCAACGGGAGCACAGCAGCGCAAAAATCTCCGGTGAAGACTCCATTCCCCAGGATCCATCTTTTCTCGACTGAGAAAATCCACTGTAACATTCTGAATTCCCGGAATGTGAATTGCAGAAATGACTGGTACCGTGGCCTCGGCCCAAATCAGGATCCGAGATACCTCCACCATGTGTCTGCGACTCCTTGTCCCTCCTTGGTGATTGATATACGCAACCGCCGTTGCGTTGTCCGTCTGTACTCGGACTGGGAGACCGCTCAAAGGGACCATCCAGTGTTGGAGGCAAAAGAAAATTGCTCTCAATTCCAGGATGTTGATCGGTAGAACAGATTCTTCCGATGACCAAACTCCCTGAATCCAGAGGTCGTTCCAAACACCACCCCAGCCGATCAGGCTGGCATCGGTTGTTATGATCGACCACCTCGGTGGAAGAAAAGACTTCCCCAGGGACAAAGCTTCTGGACGTAACCACCATTCCAGAGACTCCCGCACCCTGCTGAGAAAAGGTGACACTGCAATCCAGCGATTGCGACCGAGTCCAATGACTCAGGATGAACCTTTGGAGAGCTCTGAAATGAAACTGGGCAAATGGAATTGCTTCCATGGACGCCACCATTAAACCCAGAAGACGCATACACTTCCGAAGTGACATTGCTGTTGAGGACTTCATGAACTGTACATGTTGGAGAAGACATGACTGTTTGTCCAAAGGCAGAGAAACCACTGCCCGTACCGTGTCAAAATGCATTCCCAAAAAGAGAATTGTCTGTGACGGTTCCAGAAACGATTTCTCCCAATTGACTAGCCAACCGAAATCTTCCAGTAACTGAAGAGATAGATTGCGGGCCCTCACCACTTCCTCCTCCGAGGAAGCCACGATCAAAAGATCGTCCAGGTAAGGAAGAATCGTAACCCCCTGCCTTCGAAGAAGTGCCATGAGGGGTGCCAAAATCTTTGTAAAGACTCTGGGCGCTGAGGCTAAGCCGAATGGCAGAGCCACGAACTGATAATGGTCTTGACCTATGGCAAAGCGAAGAAAACGCTGATGAGCCTTTCCGATGGGAACATGCAAATAAGCGTCGCGGATGTCGATTGACACCAAAAAATCGTCCTGGACAGAGCTGCCACAACGGAACGAAGCGACTCCATACGGAATTTTCGAGTGTGGACATGCCGATTCAACCTTTTGAGATCCAGAATCGGGCAAAACTTTCCCTCCTTTTTGGGAACCACAAAAAGATTGGAATAAAACCCTTTTCCCCGGTCCTCTAGAGAAACCGGTATTACCACACTCTTTTGTAGAAGAAAATCGACTTCCCGCTGCAGAGCGACAAGAAGCTCGGGCTCTGATGGAATGCGAGACTGGCAAAAAATGTCTGGGGGTCGAGAAACGAACTCTATGAAATAGCCTGCCGACACGACCCGCGTTACCCAGGAATCCGGAACGTGAGAAATCCAAGTTTCCTTGAATTGAAGCAGGCGACCCCCCACTCGAGAATCCTCGAGTGGCCCCCCTGGCGTCAATCAGTCTTAGCGGGCTTCTTGTCAGATTCCCGCTTGTCTTGACGCACATTTTGTTTCCAGAGGGTGCGAGTTTTCTGAGAAGACTTTTTCCCTGAGAAAGAGGAACGACCCGATCCCCAAGAGGACTGACCGAATCGTCCCCGGCCCCGAAAGGACCGTCGACCACCATAGGCACCAGGTCTGCCAGACCCCGAAGTCATAGTCCTACGCTGTGGTAAAGCTGTTTCCTTAGCCTTTGCCTTGGAAATCAGCTCTGTGAGATCCGAACCGAAAAGGTGACTACCCTTGAAAGGTAAGGACAGCAAACCTTGTTTTGAGGCTGCGTCCCCTGTCCAATGTCTGAGCCATAGAGCTCTTCTGACTGTGATTGCCGATACTTGCGCCCTAGCAAAAAGAGACGCCGAATCTATACCCGCATCATAGATATAGCGGGCTGCAGTCTCCAACCATTCGAAAATCTCCTCCATGTCAGATAACGGAGAACCATTCAGCAAAGCCGTCTTTAGATGTTCCAACCAGCCTAAAGATGCCTTAGAAGCACACATGGATCCTAGCACTGCTCTGAATCCATGACCTGATGCCTCATAGTTCGATTTCGCCGCTAATTCCGTTTTTCTGTCCAGCGGCTCCTGAAGACTCGCCTTCCCTTTTATAGGAAGTAAAGTGGATTTACCAAGTTGGGATAAGGAAACATCCACGTCAGGAGAGGGAGAGTAATCATCCTTCAATTCCGCAGAACACGGATAAAGTGCGTCAAAGAAACGTGTCCCATGAAAACGTTTATCTGGACACAGACGCTCCTGTTCTATTACATCAGTAAGATCCTGCAGAACTGGTAAAGTAGAACGCAACGTACGTTGCTCCTGGTACAACCGTGCAGATTTACCAGGGCGACTAGTTACCGCCTCCGGTAACTGTCCAACCTCTCTCATGGCTTCAATAAAAGCCTCCGTTCGTCTCACAAAGGAAGATGAACGCTCCTGCCGTTCTTCCTTATCCAAATCGGATATCTTCCCATCTGAACTTAAAGGAGAACCCTCTCCCCCATCCAAATCAGAGACATCTGATTCACTATGCGGAAAAGACGGCAACGGTCTGCGTCGCTTCCTATCCTGAGAGGATTTAGCTGACACATATTGACCTAAAAGGTTAGATAGGCTATCAAGAGAACTAGCGATAGCATCCAATTTTGCATCACTGTGACCTCCGATCGCAGCGCTAGACACTGTGGAGGTCTGCGTATCAGATTGCCGAAGCGGTACTGGAATATGGTCCGCGGCTTCTGATCCCTGTTCCGACATGCCTGCACACAGCATATAACAGGTCAAATGACAGTAACCAGTAAGAAAAGTGGTTATTTCTCTCTCTTTTTTTTTTTTTTGCAAAAAAGAGAGCAGATACTGAAGGGTTAAAGCCCGTAACTAAGAGGGCTACCCCAGCTGCAAATGCGCCAAAAATAATGGCAGAGACAACCCTACAGCAAGGGTTAATGTCGCTGACTCCCACAAGTTGTTTAAAGTGGGAGTCCCATGCAAAAAAGAGCGCTACTCGAGCGCTATGGGGTGAGGGGTTAACACTCACCCAGCTGGCCGCGGTGATGTGCTTGCTGAAGGGGAGAGGAGCGGAGTCCGAGGAGCACCTGGGAGCCCTGTAATGGCCGCCGTTGCAAAGAGAAAGCAGAAGAAGCTCGTCTTCTTCCTGTCAAAAGACCGGGAGTGTGAAGCCACGCCCCCTGCCGGCTCCTCGCTCCAGCTCCCCCTCCCATCGTGCAGGCATCTGCCTGCATAGAATACATGACAGAAACACGTACCAGCGCTGCTCACCGCAGCGTTGAAGCACACTGATTCACCGTAATAGCGATGCCGCAGCAATCGCTAAATCACTCACACATACTTATTAATAAAAATGTGGAGTACTCTCACCAGCCGAGCGCCACAGGGACCCCTCGGGATTTGTGGCGCTTGTGCCCATGCTTCCCCCCAGGACGGGGAACGCAGTGACCCCCTGCAGCGCGGTTTGCGTCCCCGTCAGGGAAGCGATCCTCATCCCCAGGGCCGGCAGAAATCTGAAGGGACCTACAGGGTATACAGATCGCCGAGGAGAGGTGGGGGTCCAGCAGCGCTGGGACCCCTGAGACCTCCAGACCACCCCTGGTGATCCAAGTCTCTTGTCCGATTAAAATAAAAAATTCTTCTGAGGAGCTGCTTCAGCAGCCGTCCATCCTCTGGGACCTCAAATCGTAAACTGAAGGAGCTGGAGTAGGAGGAGCCCTGAGCTGGAGGGGCCAGCCAACACGCTTTTGATCTGAGGTGTCAGTCCTCACGGGGCTCCGCCTACCCACTAGTTATGAATAACTGTGGCTCTCTTCCTTCACTCTGCAGCTGAAAACTGGGAAAACTTATTGACTCGTGTATAAGCCGGGTTTATAAACTGCCCTCCTGCTCTGTGCTGCCCTCGACCTGCTCCTTGCTCCCCCATCCAGCTCTGTGCTCCCCCATTCTCCTCTGTACTCCCCCCCTCCTGCTCCGTCCTCCGCTGTGCCTGTGCTCCCCCATTCCTTCTCCGTCCTCCTGTGCCCCCCTCCTGCTCTGTGCTCCTCTGTGCCCTCCATCCTCCCCCCGTCCTGCTCCGTGCTCATTGTCCTCCTCCATGCTTCCCCGTCCTCCGTTCTCCCCCCCGTCCTCCTCCATGCTTCCCCCGTCCACCTCCATGCTTCCCCGTCCACCGTTCTCCCCCCGTCCTTCTCCATGCTTCCCCCGTCCTCCGTTCTCCCCCCCGTCCTCCATGCTTCCCCCGTCCACCTCCATGCTTCCCCCGTCCTCCTCCATGCTTCCCCCGTCCACCGTTCTCCCCCCCGTCCTGCTCCGTGCTCCTTGTCCTCTCCTCCATCATACTCACCCTCCCCGTGCCATCGCTGAAAGTCCCAGCCGGCAATCCTGCGTTCTCCCCGGCTTCCTGCAGCTCTCCAGCGCTGAGCGGTGATGTAATACCGCTCATTAAGGCCATGAATATGGACGCCACGCCTATGGGAGTGGCGTCGCGTCCATATTACATGACCTTAATGAGCGGGTATTACATCACCGCTCAGCGCTGGAGAGCTGCAGGAAGCCGGGGAGAACGCAGGATTGCAGGGACGTTCAGCGATGGCACGGGGAGGGGTGAGTATGATGTTCCAGCCACCGGCTCCTGCCGCGGCACCCCTCCCCCACTGGTTTCTGCCCTATGACTCGTGTATAAGCCGAGGGGGCATTTTCAGCACGAAAAAAGGTGCTGAAAATCTCGGCTTATACACGAGTATATACGGTAAGTTGGTCCAACCAGACCATTACGGACCTGGCTGTACAGGTGGCAGCCACCGCTGGTCTCAGGGCTCCTGCTGACATCTCCCAGGTGCCTTTAAGGAATGAATCTGCTTTCTTATCCAACGGGTCTTTTAAATTGGCCATATCCTCAAAGGGTAAAGATGATTTTTTAGTAGCTTTGGCTACCGCAGCATCAAGTTTCGGGGCCTTATCCCACCAATTCACCAGGGGTCTTCAAAGGGATATCTACGTTTAAATGCCGGAGCCAAGGAACCCCTTTTTTCCGGCTTTTTCCACTCTTTGTTTATCAGATTCTGAAGTCTGTCATTTAAGGGAAAAGACTTATGCTTTTTTGGATCTAATCCCCCAAACAAAGTCCTCTACTGACCGTTCTGGTTTTGAATTTTCTATCTCCTGTAGCGCCGCCGTCAGCGTCCCTGTCCTCTGCCAGGCAGGGACGCTGTTCCCCTGCGCCAGCGTCCCTGTCCTCTGCCAGGCAGGGACGTCGCTCCCCTTACCCTCGCCCGGCGTCCTTCTCCCGCCCTGCTGGGGCTGCGCGCTCCTTCCCTGCCACTGGGCTTAGGGCGCGCGCGCTCTCCCGCTCTTAAAGGGGCCGCGCGCATCTTTCAAAAAGGTCCCCGGCCAATGCCGGAGGACTCCACCCTATATAAAGCACTTCCTCCTTAATGGAAGTGCCCGAGCAATGTTGTTGCACTGTTCACTACTCTGCTTCAGCCCTTAGGCTCCGTTTCCAGATACCTGCCTGATTCCTACCAGCCTGTTCACCTGTGGACGCTCACCTGTTACCTGCCTGTTTGCCTACCTGGAGGTTCGGCTGTCACGTGCAGTGACCATCGGCTATTCCAGAGACTCTCGCCTGCTCACTTGGGGGCGCTCATCTGCCATCTGCCTGCTAGCCTACCTGGAGGTTTGGCCGTCACTTGCGGTGACCATCGGTTATTCCAGAGACTCTCGCCTGCTCACTTGGGGGCGAGTAGTATAGGGACCCCAGTATTCGTCAAACTCAATTTGACAGGTCGACACGCCCCCTATCATTTAATCCGTCTCCCTGTCAGCTTGATCCAGGTCGTCACGCCCTCTGGCTGAACTTTGCTCAGGCTGGGAAATCTGTGGCTGAACTTTGCTCAGGCTGTGAAATCTGGTCTGCTGGATTTTTATTCAGTGCCTTTGATTAGTCTGTGGAGTTTTTAGTGTATTAAAGGGTAGTTTTAACTCCATCCGTAGATGTAAAGCTATTTTCTAGCAGAGAATGCCCTGACATGAAATGTAAAGGGTTTGTATTAGAAGCACCCAGTAAATGTCTGTATTAGAATCCATCAGTAAATGTAAAGCTATTTTCTAGCAGAGGAGAGAAACTTTTAAGGACCCAGTAATTGTATAAGGAGTTCTAGTTAAATACAGACTTCTGTATATAACTAGTATATAAGGATTTTTAGTGAAATTTGTTGTTAGAAGTCTAAATATTTTTCTATCTACTGGCTAACATGGTACAAAGATATACATCTTTACAGCACCATAGAGGTAATTTATCTATGTGTGTGTTTCACACAGGACAAGTTCTGTGATCCGTCTTTTGTGTGGGAAAAGTCAACAATTTTTATTAAGGTCTAAAATACATTATCATGGATAAAAATCCAAAAGAGTGGGATATACAGCATGCAGAAAAAATAGCCAAATGCAGACAGGTGTGAATTACATTCAAATCAATATATAATAGTGCACATCGACATATCTTATATGTTATAGCGATAATAGACTAATCCGGGGCTATACAATAATAAACTCCATATATTTGTCCGTATATATGCAATCTATGTAACTCACAATATCCCCAATAGGCAGACATATATGCACTATATATAGGATTATAAGTATCTCAATGAATCAGGTATATCAATAAAGTAACTTCTCCATCACAGTTGCTAATATAATGATGTTACCATGCGAGTGCAGAGCTCACAATACATACTGTGCGTGCATATGAAGTCAATTAGCACATCCATATGAGGAGCTATATCAAAAAAGCAGCGCCATAGATGTGAGATCATACCTGAATGCTGCTTGGCACCCCTTGTGTATAGCCCTCATTTCTAACAGTGTTTTTCACAGATAGATCACTTCAAGAAAACTGTCCCGACAGTTCATCCCTATAGTGTAGTTTAATGTATCAAGGTGTGTGTACAAGGTTTGGAATTGTCAGAATGAGTGAAGGTCGATGCTACGGTAATTCAGGCAAACAGTAAATAGTATTGCATTGTGTATAGTCAGTGGGATCTTTTAAAACCAACACATTTATGTGTATTCTGATAGCAGTGCCCATAGAATGAGTGAAGGTCGATGCTATTGTGACATGTTAGAAACCACATATACTAAATAGCCCATTCAGGCAAACAGTAAATAGTATTGCATTGTGTATAGTCAGTGGGATCTTTTAAAACCTAAAGTTGATTTCTTCTCAGCAATGAAATTTCTCACAATTGTATCATTACGCGGTTTATCAGCAGAAAACTTCTCCAATAGCTTACTGAACGGTATGTTCCGAGCTAAGAAATGTAAAAAGTACAGGCAGTAGTGCCCACAGACAGTACTAATATAATGATGTTAGCATGCAAGTGCAGGGCTCACAATACATACTGTGCGTGCATATGAAGTCAATTAGCACATCCATATGAGGAGCTATATTAAAAAGCAGTTGTGTATAGTTGGCCAATCAAATATTAGTTATGCGTTAGCTATCAGTGTCAACCATAGCAGCTCTCAGAGTTTTACTGTATTAAAGGGTAGTTTTAACTCCATCCGTAGATGTAAAGCTATTTTCTAGCAGAGAGTGCCCTATTTGTGCACTGACATGAACTGTAAAGGGTTTGTATTAGAAGCACCCAGTAAATGTCTGTATTAGAATCCATCAGTAAATGTATGTAAAGCTCATTTCTAGCAGGCTTGTATAAATGTCCCCCAGTAAATGTGTAAAAGTTTGGAACTGATATGCCTGAATGTAAAGGTGATTTCTAACACTCTCTGTTAGAGATGTCTGGAACTACATTCAAATCAATATATAATAGTGCACATCTCCATATCTTATATGTTATAACGATAATAGCAGTCTATGTAACTCACAATATCCCCCAATAGGCAGACATATATGCACTATATATAGGATTATAAGTATCTCAATGAAGCATGTATATCAATAAAGTAACTTCCCCATCACAGATGCTAATATAGTGATGTTAGCATGCAAGTGCAGGGCTCACAATACATACTGTTCGTGCATATGAAGTCAATTAGCACATCCATATGAGGAGCTATATTAAAAAGCAGTTGTGTATAGTTGGCCAGTCAAATATTAGTTATGCGTTCGCTATCAGTGTCAACCATAGCAGCTCTCATGATGCTAGCTAATCACAGATGCTAATATAATGATGTTAGCATGCAAGTGCAGGGCTCACAATACATACTGTGCGTGCATATGAAGTCAATTAGCACATTCATATGAGGAGCTATATTAAAAAAGCAGTTGTGTATAGTTGGCCAATCAAATATTAGTTATGCGTTCACTACCACTGTCAACCATAGCAGCTCTCATGATGCTAGCTATTCTGATCACCTTATCATATCAACCATGAAGCCTCTTTTAACCCCTTCACAATAATGTACAGAGGTGATTTTATGTTTTAATACTGATAGACATATTGTGAACGGACATATAGGGTCCATGTGAGACACCATATTTTTCAAATATTAGTTAAGCGTATATTTCAACATTTTGCTCCTTCACAGATTTATTTTACATTATTTTTTTATTTTGCTTAAGGATCGTGTACAGAGGAGTTTTTATGTTTTAATACTGATAGACATATTGTGAACGGACATATAGGGTCCGTGTGAGACATGTCTGGACAAGTCCGGGCATGTCTGGGCATGCCTGGACAAGTCCTGGTCACGGGGCAGCCGTGGAAAAAACAATACTGAAATTCAAAAACTATGTGCTGGCCGTTAACACGAGCACAGTCATCTAGAAAATATTGAGCGAGTTGCTTCACAAACCCTCTCAAGGCATGTTGAATGTTAACGTTCCCGCTATGAGCTACACACATGACCAACTGTATAGCCTGGGATGCGTAGCGTTCTTGCAGCGCAAGCCTATTTTTAAAGACGCTAAGACCATCAGATATAAAAGACAGGCATGTTGAGACGTGGCCCGGCCTATTTTGGTACATACCCACTCCTATGCAACGATACTGAGTAGCGTTCAACAAAAATCAGGTACAAACTTTTAACATACCTGTGTTTCGGGCGCTCATGCCATACCAGAAGCACTCTGTGCCATGTACCATAGCCCATAATAATCGATCTTGATCAGTATTCAACAAAAAATTGGGTGCAAACTTTTTTTAGCATAGCTGTGTTTCTGACTCCCATGTCGTACCAGAAAGACCTATTTTGGCACAGGCCTACACCTATGCAGCGGTTTTGACCACTACTCAACAAAAATGGCTACAAACTTTTTAACATATCTGTGTTTCGGACTATCATGTCATAGCAGAAGCACCCTGTGCCATGTACTCTAGACCATAATATTCGTTTTTGATCAACATTCAACAAAAAAATTGAGGCATGTTGAGACGTGTCCCGGCCTATTTTGGCACATGACAAATGTTTCTGACTATCATGTCATAGCAGAAGCACCCTGTGCCATGTACTCTAGACCATAATATTCGTTTTGATCACCATTCAACAAAAATTGAGGCATGTTGAGACGTGTCCCGGCCTATTTTGGCACATGACAAATGTTTCTGACTCTCATGTCATACCAGAAGCACCCTGTGCCATGTACTCTAGACCATAATATTTCACATCGGGTATGGGAACTACATAGCTTTGTTTTCTCAGGTATTTAAAAAAGTGTGGAAAACTGAAAATCCCGCGACCTGTGGTAATTTAGTGAGAACCATATAGACAAATCGGGTATCGTCACACACGAGACCACGACACCTCGGGCTATCACATTTACCATTAGTTTTCAAAAATCAGCTCCTTAACAATAAAGTAAGAATCGTAGCGTCCTGCATTGTGGTCTATAAATGTATAGTTTGAAAATTTACCGCTGGTAAAGAACAGTAAAAAGTCGTGCGTACAACTATCAACCCCAAAACTCTCACCACTATCACAAACACTATTGCCTACAGAGGCGGCCAGCGAGAATTTCCGTATGTGTGTATCAAGATGCTCCCTGCTATGACCGAATGTTTGCTCGTGGATGCTGGCATTTCCAGTGACATCATAGTTGTGTAAATGCGCAGGGGCTCGTGTATCGATCCCCTAGGGTGTAATGCGTGATCATTTTAATTATTTTTCAATTCATAACCACACGTTCTCAGGCAGACAGGTTTATTTCACAGAAGTTGACTGTACAGTTGCATAATCTTTGTTTAAAATCATACATTTGCATAATTTTGTTTAAAATCGCACAGCTCTGCAATAATGTCGGGTGTTGGACATGCACTTATCAGTCTTTCATACGTGTCGCAGAAAGATTTTAGTCTGTTCTGCGAGAGTTTATTATGCACGTACTGTGCAGACATGTCAAGAAACATTTTGGTGTGTTCACCAGTCCATACGGGTGTTGGTGTGTAAGGCGATCGACCATCATCCTTCTGCTTCTTACTTACACGCCGGCGTGATACAGTGCGTTTCTTTGGTGCTAATGCATCGGCTGAATTGGCAGCTGCGGCTTCCGCGTTGCTATTTGCAGATTCTGTAGCTTGACACAGACGCATATTCTTAAGCCGACTACTCTCAGCATTCCCGGGGTGCTCGGTTGGCGCGTCGTTTTCTTCACGATCTGCGACACACCCGTGTGAAAGAGGCTCCGTTCTCACCTCCGTTCTGTTCTCAAATCCATAATTGCGCTGCTGCAAAACTCGCGAATGACGATCCTCCGTAACTAAAGAAAAGATACGTGGTGTAGTTAACCGCTAAGTGGGGGAGATATAGGAAGAGCTACATGAGCCACTTGGCTCTGATTCAACGCGATATTTGTAAAGCTACTAGCAGCGATTATCTGTGAAACCGATGCATGATTGTTTGTATAAGTACACTATAGAGCGGCCTAGACATATATACTTACAAGTATGCCCCGGGTGTTGATCTACAGAGAATGCTGAATTAACAGACATCTCGCTGCTGGGGCGCCGCCGTATGGGGCTGTTTTCTCCCTCAAACTGCAACCTCACGGGCGATACTTTAGCAGCTGTAAATAAAATATAGCATACATGAATGCGCACAACACATTCACAAAGCTAACTTGACACACGTAAATAAAATATATCTACTAGTTATCGGTGGGTCACAGGGTACAGAGGATACAAACACACATATCACCCGGGTTTCAAGGACCCGCTACCTTTTCTATTCCAGAGCCGTGTGCTTAGCGAATCACCCCATCTTTTAGGAGCGTTGGGAGGATTATAGTCCAGTTCGACGAACTCGACATCTGAATCCTGGGGATCCTCCACGATCTCAACATCGGAATCGCGATGCTCGAGCGGCTCAGTCGCCACAGGGTTTCCAACCGCCCAGTCCGCTACAGCTGTATCTGTATGAGAAAATGTTTATATTATTAAAACATGTCTAGCTAACGACCCAGTCAGCTAAAATAAAATTAACTGTATGGATTTTAGCGGCAGTCTATATTAATTATTAATATTAATAGTAGGCGTTATAAATTTACAGCTACCACGTTTACACGTCTAGATACATAGGTTTAAAACATATGATATAGCTATAGGTTTCTTGCCTGTGACAGACTGGTGAGAGCTTGAAGCTCGTCGCCCGCTAGCAGAGTTGCCTTCCTCTAACAGGTTCTGCGTAATGAACCGGTTCTCGTAGGAGTAGTCTGAATGGACTCCCTCTTCTTAAATAAGAATGAAATATATCGTTTATATATACAAAGCGCAGACTCAGACAGCCCGACACAATACGACGTACACTATATACGGTGTAAAATTTACCCGATTGTTCTGGTGAAAGCAAAGCAGAATATTGAACGCGAGAATATCTGGACTCCATCTTGAATAAAAAGGGTCCTCTATTAAATTAAAGCAAATAAAGATCAAGTATGAAAACACGACTAAGCTGTTCATGCAAATACTACACAAACTTAAATATAATTGAAACAAACGTGGATATTCACGAGACATAAAAATACGCACTTTAGCTCTAAAGACCAACTATGAAAACAAGGGTAACCTATTCATGCAATTACTACACAGACTTAAATATAATTGAAACGAAATCCGTAAAAATACTCACTATAGTCCTGTTCAGATCGGAGTTGTGGTCTGTGAGTTGTGAACAAGTGCGAACTGTATTGCTTGTGAGCTACCCGTATTTATTAGGGCTAGCAGAGAGAACACGCCCTCTGTCACTGCCCCCATGGTAAGGGCAGAAAAAACATCCCATTCATGTTTTACAGAGGGATCATAGCGACTAACCGCGTTGATGCAATATTGTAGAAGTAATATTTCACGACAGAACCCCCAAACATCATTACCCTGTATTAGCTTTGTGCGTGTGGCCCGCGTAGATATCATTTCTGTGGCGAGTAATAGTTATATTTTATTTACAGATGTTAAACTAACGAGCAGGAGGCTGCAGCTTGAAAAAGAAAACACACCCATACGAAAACGCCCGAGCACCTCCACACCGTTTAATTCACCAATCTCTGAACTACACTACACGTCTCATACTTGTAAGCATATATGTCTACGCATCTCTATAGTGTACTTATACACGCAGATAAAAATTTCTGCGGTAACTAGTAGATATGTTTTATTTACGTGTGTCAAGTTAGCTTTGTGAATGTGTTGTGCGCATTCATGTATGCTATATTTTATTTACAGCTGCTAAAGTATCGCCCGTGAGGTTGCAGTTTGAGGAGAAAACAGCCCCATACGGCGGCGCCCCAGCAGCGAGATGTCTGTTAATTCAGCATTCTCTGTAGATCAGCACCCGGGGGATTCTTGTAAGTATATATATGTCTAGGCCGCTCTATAGTGTACTTATACAAACAATCATGCATCGGTTTCACAGATAATCGCTGCTAGTAGCTTTACAAATGTCGCGTTGAATCAGAGCCAAGTGGCTCATGTAGCTCTTCCTATATCTCCCCCACTTAGCGGTTAACTACACCACGTATCTTTTCTTTAGTTACGGAGGATCGTCATTCGCGAGTTTTGCAGCAGCGCAATTATGGATTTGAGAACAGAACGGAGGTGAGAACGGAGCCTCTTTCACACGGGTGTGTCGCAGATCGTGAAGAAAACGACGCGCCAACCGAGCACCCCGGGAATGCTGAGAGTAGTCGGCTTAAGAATATGCGTCTGTGTCAAGCTACAGAATCTGCAAATAGCAACGCGGAAGCCGCAGCTGCCAATTCAGCCGATGCATTAGCACCAAAGAAACGCACTGTATCACGCCGGCGTGTAAGTAAGAAGCAGAAGGATGATGGTCGATCGCCTTACACACCAACACCCGTATGGACTGGTGAACACACCAAAATGTTTCTTGACATGTCTGCACAGTACGTGCATAATAAACTCTCGCAGAACAGACTAAAATCTTTCTGCGACACGTATGAAAGACTGATAAGTGCATGTCCAACACCCGACATTATTGCAGAGCTGTGCGATTTTAAACAAAATTATGCAAATGTATGATTTTAAACAAAGATTATGCAACTGTACAGTCAACTTCTGTGAAATAAACCTGTCTGCCTGAGAACGTGTGGTTATGAATTGAAAAATAATTAAAATGATCACGCATTACACCCTAGGGGATCGATACACGAGCCCCTGCGCATTTACACAACTATGATGTCACTGGAAATGCCAGCATCCACGAGCAAACATTCGGTCATAGCAGGGAGCATCTTGATACACACATACGGAAATTCTCGCTGGCCGCCTCTGTAGGCAATAGTGTTTGTGATAGTGGTGAGAGTTTTGGGGTTGATAGTTGTACGCACGACTTTTTACTGTTCTTTAGCAACGGTAAATTTTCAAACTATACATTTATAGACCACAATGCAGGACACTACGATTCTTACTTTATTGTTAAGGAGCTGATTTTTGAAAACTAATGGTAAATGTGATAGCCCGAGGTGTCGTGGTCTCATGTGTGACGATACCCGATTTGTCTATATGGTTCTCACTAAATTACCACAGGTCGCGGGATTTTCAGTTTTCCCACTTTTTAAATACCTGAGAAAACAAAGCTATGTAGTTCCCATACCCGATGTGAAATATTATGGTCTAGAGTACATGGCACAGGGTGCTTCTGGTATGACATGAGAGTCAGAAACATTTGTCATGTGCCAAAATAGGCCGGGACACGTCTCAACATGCCTCAATTTTTTGTTGAATGGTGATCAAAACGAATATTATGGTCTAGAGTACATGGCACAGGGTGCTTCTGCTATGACATGATAGTCAGAAACATTTGTCATGTGCCAAAATAGGCCGGGACACGTCTCAACATGCCTCAATTTTTTTGTTGAATGTTGATCAAAAACGAATATTATGGTCTAGAGTACATGGCACAGGGTGCTTCTGCTATGACATGATAGTCCGAAACACAGATATGTTAAAAAGTTTGTAGCCATTTTTGTTGAGTAGTGGTCAAAACCGCTGCATAGGTGTAGGCCTGTGCCAAAATAGGTCTTTCTGGTACGACATGGGAGTCAGAAACACAGCTATGCTAAAAAAAGTTTGCACCCAATTTTTTGTTGAATACTGATCAAGATCGATTATTATGGGCTATGGTACATGGCACAGAGTGCTTCTGGTATGGCATGAGCGCCCGAAACACAGGTATGTTAAAAGTTTGTACCTGATTTTTGTTGAACGCTACTCAGTATCGTTGCATAGGAGTGGGTATGTACCAAAATAGGCCGGGCCACGTCTCAACATGCCTGTCTTTTATATCTGATGGTCTTAGCGTCTTTAAAAATAGGCTTGCGCTGCAAGAACGCTACGCATCCCAGGCTATACAGTTGGTCATGTGTGTAGCTCATAGCGGAACGTTAACATTCAACATGCCTTGAGAGGGTTTGTGAAGCAACTCGCTCAATATTTTCTAGATGACTGTGCTCGTGTTAACGGCCAGCACATAGTTTTTGAATTTCAGTATTGTTTTTTCCACGGCTGCCCCCGTGACCAGGACTTGTCCAGGCATGCCCAGACATGCCCGGACTTGTCCAGACATGTCTCACACGGACCCTATATGTCCGTTCACAATATGTCTATCAGTATTAAAACATAAAAACTCCTCTGTACACGATCCTTAAGCAAAATAAAAAAATAATGTAAAATAAATCTGTGAAGGAGCAAAATGTTGAAATATACGCTTAACTAATATTTGAAAAATATGGTGTCTCACATGGACCCTATATGTCCGTTCACAATATGTCTATCAGTATTAAAACATAAAATCACCTCTGTACATTATTGTGAAGGGGTTAAAAGAGGCTTCATGGTTGATATGATAAGCTGATCATAATAGCTAGCATCATGAGAGCTGCTATGGTTGACAGTGGTAGTGAACGCATAACTAATATTTGATTGGCCAACTATACACAACTGCTTTTTTAATATAGCTCCTCATATGGATGTGCTAATTGACTTCATATGCACGCACAGTATGTATTGTGAGCCCTGCACTTGCATGCTAACATCATTATATTAGCATCTGTGATTAGCTAGCATCATGAGAGCTGCTATGGTTGACAGTGGTAGCGAACGCATAACTAATATTTGACTGGCCAACTATACACAACTGCTTTTTAATATAGCTCCTCATATGGATGTGCTAATTGACTTCATATGCACGCACAGTATGTATTGTGAGCCCTGCACTTGCATGCTAACATCACTATATTAGCATCTGTGATGGGGAAGTTACTTTATTGATATACATGCTTCATTGAGATACTTATAATCCTATATATAGTGCATATATGTCTGCCTATTGGGGGATATTGTGAGTTACATAGACTGCTATTATCGTTATAACATATAAGATATGGAGATGTGCACTATTATATATTGATTTGAATGTAGTTCCAGACATCTCTAACAGAGAGTGTTAGAAATCACCTTTACATTCAGGCATATCAGTTCCAAACTTTTACACATTTACTGGGGGACATTTATACAAGCCTGCTAGAAATGAGCTTTACATACATTTACTGATGGATTCTAATACAGACATTTACTGGGTGCTTCTAATACAAACCCTTTACAGTTCATGTCAGTGCACAAATAGGGCACTCTCTGCTAGAAAATAGCTTTACATCTACGGATGGAGTTAAAACTACCCTTTAATACAGTAAAACTCTGAGAGCTGCTATGGTTGACACTGATAGCTAACGCATAACTAATATTTGATTGGCCAACTATACACAACTGCTTTTTAATATAGCTCCTCATATGGATGTGCTAATTGACTTCATATGCACGCACAGTATGTATTGTGAGCCCTGCACTTGCATGCTAACATCATTATATTAGTACTGTCTGTGGGCACTACTGCCTGTACTTTTTACATTTCTTAGCTCGGAACATACCGTTCAGTAAGCTATTGGAGAAGTTTTCTGCTGATAAACCGCGTAATGATACAATTGTGAGAAATTTCATTGCTGAGAAGAAATCAACTTTAGGTTTTAAAAGATCCCACTGACTATACACAATGCAATACTATTTACTGTTTGCCTGAATGGGCTATTTAGTATATGTGGTTTCTAACATGTCACAATAGCATCGACCTTCACTCATTCTATGGGCACTGCTATCAGAATACACATAAATGTGTTGGTTTTAAAAGATCCCACTGACTATACACAATGCAATACTATTTACTGTTTGCCTGAATTACCGTAGCATCGACCTTCACTCATTCTGACAATTCCAAACCTTGTACACACACCTTGATACATTAAACTACACTATAGGGATGAACTGTCGGGACAGTTTTCTTGAAGTGATCTATCTGTGAAAAACACTGTTAGAAATGAGGGCTATACACAAGGGGTGCCAAGCAGCATTCAGGTATGATCTCACATCTATGGCGCTGCTTTTTTGATATAGCTCCTCATATGGATGTGCTAATTGACTTCATATGCACGCACAGTATGTATTGTGAGCTCTGCACTCGCATGGTAACATCATTATATTAGCAACTGTGATGGAGAAGTTACTTTATTGATATACCTGATTCATTGAGATACTTATAATCCTATATATAGTGCATATATGTCTGCCTATTGGGGGATATTGTGAGTTACATAGATTGCATATATACGGACAAATATATGGAGTTTATTATTGTATAGCCCCGGATTAGTCTATTATCGCTATAACATATAAGATATGTCGATGTGCACTATTATATATTGATTTGAATGTAATTCACACCTGTCTGCATTTGGCTATTTTTTCTGCATGCTGTATATCCCACTCTTTTGGATTTTTATCCATGATAATGTATTTTAGACCTTAATAAAAATTGTTGACTTTTCCCACACAAAAGACGGATCACAGAACTTGTCCTGTGTGAAACACACACATAGATAAATTACCTCTATGGTGCTGTAAAGATGTATATCTTTGTACCATGTTAGCCAGTAGATAGAAAAATATTTAGACTTCTAACAACAAATTTCACTAAAAATCCTTATATACTAGTTATATACAGAAGTCTGTATTTAACTAGAACTCCTTATACAATTACTGGGTCCTTAAAAGTTTCTCTCCTCTGCTAGAAAATAGCTTTACATTTACTGATGGATTCTAATACAGACATTTACTGGGTGCTTCTAATACAAACCCTTTACATTTCATGTCAGGGCATTCTCTGCTAGAAAATAGCTTTACATCTACGGATGGAGTTAAAACTACCCTTTAATACACTAAAAACTCCACGACTAATCAAAGGCACTGAATAAAAATCCAGCAGACCAGATTTCACAGCCTGAGCAAAGTTCAGCCACAGATTTCCCAGCCTGAGCAAAGTTCAGCCAGAGGGCGTGACGACCTGGATCAAGCTGACAGGGAGACGGATTAAATGATAGGGGGCGTGTCGACCTGTCAAATTGAGTTTGACGAATACTGGGGTCCCTATACTACTGGGGCGCTCATCTGCCTGCTAGCCTACCAGGAGGTTCGGCCGTCACATGCGGTGACCATCGGCTATTCCAGAGACTCTCGCCTGCTCACTTGGGGGCGCTCATCTGTCATCTGCCTGCTAGCCTACCAGGAGGCTCAGCCATCTCAGGTCGTATATGCCTATTAGTCCAGAGACTGCCCCGGTCACTGTGCCGTGACTTCCTGCCTGTTTGTCCAGAGACTGCCCCGGTCACTTGCCGTGACCTCCTGCCTGTTTGTCCAGAGACTGCCCCAGTCACTTGCCGTGACTTCCAGCCTGTCTACCCAGAGACTGCCCCGGTCACTTGCCGTGACCTCCTGCCTGTTTGTCCAGAGACTGCCCCAGTCACTTGCCGTGACTTCCAGCCTGTCTACCCACAGACTGCCCCAGTCACCTGCCGTGACTTCCTGCCCGTCTTCCCTGGGCGCCACCCGCTCCTTTACAAGGTACGCCTCCTTGTATAATAGCTCAGAGGTTCCACCTCCCAGACCCGTTACATCTCCATAGTGGACCTGACTGCCTTAACTAATCTGTCCACCTGGTCCAGGGGAAAGCAAAACCCTCTTCCTTTCTCTCTCTCTGTTCTCTTTCTCTCCCTCTGTTCTTCCTTTCTCTCTCTGTTCCTTTCTTTCTCTGTTCTTTCTCTCTGTTCTCTTTCTTTCTCTCTCTGTTCTCTTTCTTTCTCTGTTCTTTCTAGCTCTGTTCTTTCTTTCTCCTTTCACTTTCTTTCTTTCTCTGTTCTCTCTTTCCCCTTTCTTTCCCTCTGTTCTTTCTTTCCCCTTTCATTCTTTCTTTCTCTCTGTCTGTTCTTTCTGTCCCCTCTTTCTTTCTCTCTGTTCTTTCTTTCTTTCCCCTCTTTCTTACTCTGTTCATTCTTTCCCCTCTTTCTTTCTCTTTCCCTCTCTGTTCTTTCTTTCCCTCTTTTCTTTCTTTCTGTCCCCTCTTTCTTTCTCTCTCTGTTCTTTATTTCTTTTCCTCTGTACCAGTCAGTGTGCCCTCAGTACCAGTCAGTTTGATCAGCAGTGCTAAATGGGTGTGGTTGGGGCATGGACATGGGTGGATTAGTTGTGAAATGGGTGTGGTCAGGGGCGTGACCTAAATTTTCCCAAAATGTGCTATGCGCACCGCAGCTTGTGTATCTCTTCCCCCTCTTCTAACGTTGGGAGGTATGCCTTAGCCAGTACCCTTCCCACCCTGGACTGTAATCATTTGACTCTGGGAACAGTTACTTTTCTGCACCGTTCCAAACTATTCATTTTCAGGAATGACACAGGCATTGGCAGCAGTTGTGTGCTGTAACATATGGCGCATAGAACAACACGACATGTCCTGGTTAGGAAGAAAAGCGTCTGTAAAAATGTTCAGAATCCCCCAAATATTGCATGCATGTATTCCGTAACCTTCCTATCACAGTCCCTATGAAAATATACTATACAGGTCCTTCTCAAAAAATTAGCATATAGTGCAAAATTTCATTATTTTCCATAATATAATGATTACAATTAAACTTTCATATATTTTAGATTCATTACACACCAACTGAAATTTGTCAGGTCTTTTATTGTTTTAATACTGATGATTTTGGCATACAACTCCTGATAACCCAAAAAACCTGTCTCAAAAAATTAGCATATCAAGAAAAGGTTCTCTAAACGACCTATTACCCTAATCTTCTGAATCAACTAATTAACTCTAAACACATGCAAAAGATTCCTGAGGCTTTTAAAAACTCCCTGCCTGGTTCATTACTCAAAACCCCCATCATGGGTAAGACTAGCGACCTGACTGATGTCAAGAAGGCCATCATTGACACCGTCAAGCAAGAGGGTAAGACCCAGAAAGAAATTTCTCAACAAATAGGCTGTTCCCAGAGTGCTGTATCAAGGCACCTCAATGGGAAGTCTGTTGGAAGGAAACAATGTGGCAGAAAACGCTGTACAACGAGAAGAGGTGACCGGACCCTGAGGAAGATTGTGGAGAAGGACCGATTCCAGACTTTGGGGACCTGAGGAAGCAGTGGACTGAGTCTGGTGTAGAAACATCCAGAGCCACCGTGCACAGGCGTGTGCAGGATATGGGCTACAGGTGCCGCATTCCCCAGGTAAAGCCACTTTTGAACCATAAACAGCGGCAGAAGCGCCTGACCTGGGCTACAGAGAAGCAGCACTGGACTGTTGCTAAGTGGACCCAAGTTCTTTTTTCTGATGAAAGCAAATTTTGCATGTCATTCGGAAATCAAGGTGCCAGAGTCTGGAGGAAGACTGGGGAGAAGGAAATGCCAAAATGCCTGAAGTCCAGTGTCAAGTACCCACAGTCAGTGATGGTGTGGGGTGCCATGTCAGCTGCTGGTGTTGGTCCACTGTGTTTCATCAAGGGCAGGGTCAATGCAGCTAGCTATCAGGAGATTTTGGAGCACTTCATGCTTCCATTGGCTGAAATGCTTTATGGAGATGAAGATTTCATTTTTCAGCACGACCTGGCACCTGCTCACAGTGCCAAAACCACTGGTAAATGGTTTACTGACCAAGGTATTACTGTGCTCAATTGGCCTGCCAACTCTCCTGACCTGAACCCAATAGAGAATCTGTGGGATATTGTGAAGAGAAAGTTGAGAGACGCAAGACCCAACACTCTGGATGAGCTTAAGTCCGCTATCGAAGCATCCTGGGCCTCCATAACACCTCAGCAGTGTCACAGGCTGATTGCCTCCATGCCACGCCGCATTCAAGCAGTCATTTCTGCAAAAGGATTCCCGACCAAGTATTGAGTGCATAACTCAACATTATTATTTGATGGTTTTTTTGTTTGTTTTTAAAAAACACTTTTATTTTATTGGACGGTTGAAATATGTTAATTTTTTGAGACAGGTTTTTTGGGTTATCAGGAGTTGTATGCCAAAATCATCAGTATTAAAACAATAAAAGTTTCATTTTTCAGCACGACCTCACCTGCTCACAGTGCCAAAACCACTGGTAAATTTGGGTTTAAATGGGCCAAGGTTTTTACTGTGCTCAAATTGGGCCCGCCAACCTCCTTACCTTAACCCCAAAA
>JARQOD010008768.1:0-34236 GCA_033576555.1 Oophaga sylvatica
AACTATGGTACCCGGTTTTTAATACCAATCCGGGGAGGATAGTGAGAGGTAAGGTTTTTTAAGGCTCTCAGCACACATATACTTGACACCCCAGCAGGGTGAAGGGGTGTTTTTTTAGCACAAGAGAGTCAATATGTCTCCGGGGGTAAGGGGGGGGAAAGGATGCCTGTGGGGAGCACCAAGATTCCTTCGATTCAAAAACAGTACAGTATGGAGCTTACAGGTGAGCCAGTTCACCTTAGCCTATCAGTCAAAATTGGGGGTTTGACAAGTCAAAGGCACAGGGAAAGGGGAAATCAAATTTTTGATTGAATACCTGCACAGCCCCGGTCAGGGGAGACCGAAGCATACTATAGCTTCACGCAAGTGTAGAAAAACCAACTTAGGGCCCCTAAAAAACAAAAGAAGCCTTTGAAGTGTCAACGAAAGGGGGTGGGGTGGAATAGGAACTTTGAGCGGGGCCAACTAGAAGAACCTAGTTTCATCACAAGCTCCCCACAAAACGACCGGATACACTTGAAATAGCAAAATTTTTCAGGAGTGAACTACCTTTATGCGGTTGGACTCTCATCTTGAAAAAAAGGGGGGGCCCCCCCCTTGCTCGGGCTTGCCTAAAAAACTCCCCTCCACAACCCCATCACCTCCCTGGCCCTGCTTTACCACTAACAAGTAAAAGTATGGAAAGACGCGACGGTGTGAGACTGATTAAATTTAAATTGCATGCCGCACAACCCCCACCAAATAACCACGACCTGGGGAAGAGTCCCACCGGGGGGGACTCGACATCTGCTGCCTAACCATCCCCTCAGAGACTACACGCGCTGGAAAAATTACCAAGACTACAGGGGGCGTCACAAACTGTAAAATCTATCCCCTGAAAAATTTCCCCCCCCAAAACCCAGACCGCCGGGGGGCCCAGACCGACCCAAAAACCCACCTGTGAAAAACCCCCCTAGATTTCCCCTGGGCCCCGGCCTGATCCCCCCCAATTCCCTGTAACCCACAATTTGGGGGCGGGCACACAAAATTTTGGGTCACGAACAGGCCGAAACCCAAAAATTTTCGAGCCCTGTGTCCTGTGGGTGTTTTTGTAAAAAGGGGCTGTTGCTTTTTTTTCGCTAAAAACCTTTTTGGGCCCCAATTCGCGCCCTCAGGCGCGGAAAAAGGTGGGCGACCAAAGAGCGCCAGAGTCTTGGACCCCCCCCGGGGTTTGACCATCGGCAGGTCCTGCAGGGGAAGTAACGCTCTGACAGAAGGCCTCGACAAGGGGTCCTTTCCCACTGCTGCCCCTGTAAATAGCCGTCTAAAACCGGGGGGGCCCGTTTAACCAGGGGCGCTAAATTCAAAAAAAACCCGGGGCCGCAGGCAGCCCCAGCGGGGCCCCCCAAAACCCCCGCACCCCTGGTATTGTAGCGCCAAGGGGGTGCAATCCAGCACCCTCCGGTAGTCCCATCATGCCATAACGCTCCCAAAAAGCCGGGGCAAAGGCTTCCCCAGTACGGGGGTGACCCGGGGCACATTAGGGGGTTTAAGGGAAGTTATGCAGCACCTAGAAAGTACTCCAGCCTGAGAGAAAAAAAGCTCGGCTAAAGGGCAGCTAAGGGGCGCGCTGAGGGGAATGGAGACGGGGATACCGTTGATCGGAGGGGGTCCCCGCGTCTTCCTTAACCACCATATTTGAAGCCGCACAGAAAGGCCCCGGGATGCCTTCTATCACTGTTCACAACAGCCGGTGACAGCATCCGGAAACCCTTTTCCGACACGGGGCCCCCGAAGCCCCCAAGCAGATTAACAATTAAATGCTATCGAGAGAATAAAATGCTGAAAGAAAAAATTTTTTCCGGGGGTTTGAACCCCAAAAGGGAAGCAGAACTGTAAACTGGGGCCAGACCACCGGGGGCTACCTTTGGGGCCCTAAAACATGGAAAAAAGGGCTGCGGCCCCTGGGCAAACCTGAGGTGGCAACCCAAATCATCAGTGAAGTCACCTGGAAAACCCAAACCCCCTGTTCCCCGCTAGGGCTGAAGCCAAAAAGCGGGACACCTCCAGGAATTGGTTTTTGCGCTCAGAGGTGCGCCAGCTGAAAAAATTTGGCTGCTGTAATATGCCCGCAGCCGAAAAAAGGGGGGAAAGGGGAAACTTGTTTTCTGACTGCCCGAAACGTCCCGTGGATGCCCGGAGAAGAAAAACGTCGCCCCCCCGGAGGAGGACAAAAACCACCCCCAGGGGGGACCTCTGATCAACAAAAAACCCCCCGCGAGAGATCATCTTTTCGATCAACCGGAAAGGCAAAGTCCCACAGGTCCTTTAAACGGGCAAACCTGGTCCAAGGGGCCAAGGGCCCCAAACCCAGGAAAACCCTTTGGCCCCCCTTTAATGGAACCCAGTAGTGGGTGGGCGACCCTACTGCCTCATCTTAGATGGTATTGCAGTTCCGGCATTGTTTGACACTGGGGCCCAGTGACCCCCAAAACCGATGCCTATATACTAATCTGGCAATGGAATCTTAAAACCCCCAGCCCTGACTTTACCTATAGCTTCAAGGTCTTCCGTAAATACTCGGGGCAAAATGTGTAGATTAAAAAATGGGCAAGAGGGTTGAAAGACCGGGGGTTCGGGGAGTAAAAAACTGCAAATAGGAGAAGGTTTTTAAAAAAATTTTTTGGGGACTAACATTATCGGGGAAATTTTTTTGGGGAATTGTTTCTTGCTCCAACAGCTCGCTAATTGCCCGACCAAGGCAGAAGGAAATCCCCAAAAAGAAAATCCAACCCCCGGGTGTCCAGCAGCAACGAAGCTTACAACGGGGGAAATTTGGAATGACGGGTCACTGCTCGGGCCATTGGATACCCCCTGGGGGAAAAGTTATCTGGTGCAGGGGGCCATAGGTCCCCAGAGGACAAATTACCAAACTGTAGTAGAACCCCACCATTCGAACATAGACCTACACTTTAGCTAGGGGTAGTAAAAGGGAAGAAAAAACCGGGACGGCTTCTCAATTGGGGAATGAAATAAACTTACCCCGTTAGCAACCATTCAAACACATCTGTCGACAATAATTCTATTCTTTTCCCGGGTGACCTTAACTCCTGTCAAATAGCGAGGACTGACCCGAACTCAGGGGGCGGAAGGGTTTAAAACCCCATTTTGGGGCGGACACCACTCCCACCACCAGAAAAAGGGGTTTTTTACGGGTGGTCCAAGATATCCCAAGTTTTGCAAGCACCCACTTGTTTTTTGGGGGAAAAGGGGAGTCCAACATCATATCCCTACGGCAGTCATCCTCCCATCAAGGAGGGGTAAGGCCAACCCCCCACCCATTACAGAAGGCAAAAAAAAATTTACATATATGAAAAAGGGGCCCGGTGAAAGGGGTAGTTGAGCCCCTGGCAGCCCCCTATTTTGGGTTTAAAAAAAAGATGGTATATGAAAATGTTGTGGATTACAGGCAGGTAACCGCATAACACAAAGGATGCATCCCCCTTTCCACGCATAGAGAATCATTAGCTGCTCTAAAACCAACTACTTTTCTACCCTTGACTACAGTGGTTACGGCAAGTGGCGTGGCTAGGAGGATCGGAGAAAAGGGGTTTCCCCCCCCAAGGGGGGGTCTGGAGTTCGACAGAATCCTTTGGGGGCTCAGTAGTGCCCCGGAAACATTTCAGAGAGGGATGGGAACCCGGGGGACATCAAAATTTTGAAACCGGCTGCTAACCTAGACACGCACGGGATTCCAAACTTATGAGGACTCTGAAGCACCTGCAAAGTATTCGATCCCTTCCAGGTACGGGATGAAATTAAAACCCTCAAAATGCCATCTCCAAAAACAAAGGACAATACTTGGGGCACATCGTCAGTTCGGAAGGAGTAGCGCCGGCCCAAGAAAGTCACTGCCACCAGAAGTGGCCGGAGCCGAAAAACCCTTAAGGAAGTCGACATTCCGGGGGCTAACGGGTACTACAGGATTTTCTGAAAGATACACAAGAAGGCACCCCTTTTACAGCCCTCCTAGTAGGACCCCCCCCTAAAGACAGAAACCCCCCTTTTTAATTTGGGGGAAGGAACAGCGAAGCATTCAAGAGATAAAGAGATCCTTACAGGGATGAGATCTTAACCATCCTTTTTACAGCCAACCGCCCTTTTACACCGACGCCATAATAAGGGGTTTTGGACAGTTCCAGTAAAAAGCAGAATGGCCAAGAAAAAGTCCGCATACCCCACAGAAAACTCCCCAACAAAAGGAACCGGAAAATTAACATTTTAAGCTGGAGTTTCGGCGCGGTGGGGGCCTTTTACTGAAAGATTAACTTATGGGGCCTCCAATCGTTCATGTTTTTTACAAAAAACAACCCCTTAACGCACCTGGAAACCCCCCCAAGGGGGGTGCCATGGAGCAGCGATGGTGGCTCTTTGTCCCATTACCTTTTTTTACATCAAGTACCGGGCAGGTCGAAAGAATGCTAATGCGACGCTTTGTCCGAATGCCGCAGACTCTGATGGGGAAGAAAAGGGGACGCCGGGAAAAAAATTGACTACCTGCTTCCACTAAAAAAAAGGGGAGTCCCCCCGAGCTTTGGGGCAAAAAAAGCAGTAGGGGGGCAACATTAAATCCTTTACCCCATCACAGCTGGAAAGAGACCAGGACAGGGGCCAGTGGTCACCGCATCAAGGAGTTTTTAAACGGAAGGCCCCTTTTGGGGAAAAGGGGCACCTATCAGCCAAGCCCGGGGAACAGAAAAGCGGGGTTTTTCCTATACCGTGAGAATTTTGGGAGGAATACGCAACCCCAGAACCCATGAGAGGCGGCAAATCGGGGTCCCCAAGGCAACGTCCCAATGGTGTTGGAACAACCACGTAAAAAGGGGCACTTTGGCTGGAGAAAGCGGAGACCCTGTTTGAGATGCCTTTTTTTCGGGTAGGGATGCCAGCCCATTGGGGGGGTTTGGGGAAATTGGCCCCCTGGTCTCAAAGGGAAGGACTAGGTAGTCAAAGGCACCCCTGCAACCATCCGACGACCCCCCCGGGGGATTTTCCCGGACCACTAAAAAAGTCCCAAGTAGATCTGGATACTCATAAAGCCCCCAGGGGGGACCTTACTCCGTTTCGGTGGTTGTTAATTTTAAGGATCAACCGCATGACGGCCGCAAAACCCCTTTAAACAAGCTTCTGCAGCCGCAGGGTACCGGAGCAAGTTTAACCGATAAGGGGCCTTTTTCGAAGCGTTTATTCAAGGAATTCTGTCACATGAGGTGCAAGAAAATTAAAACCGCCAACCACCCTCAAACCAACGTCTTTGCGAAAAAATGAACCATATTGTCCTTGCCCTTTTTTTAATCCATACCGTTGGAAACAGAAACGAGGCCGGACTTAC
Organism: Oophaga sylvatica; assembly: GCA_033576555.1. Lineage (NCBI taxonomy): Eukaryota > Metazoa > Chordata > Amphibia > Anura > Dendrobatidae > Oophaga > Oophaga sylvatica. Next base: position 5,372 of record JARQOD010008768.1, read on the forward strand.
TACCTGATTGGTTGCTTTATAACCTATACCTGTAATTTTTTCTAACGCCTCCACCCCCTTTTAGAAGCAAGGCCCGGAAGCTCCAAAAGGATTTAAACTTGGAGTGGTAAAAAAGGGGCAGACGACACCATTGAAAACGGGGCATCAATCGCAAACAGTACAGACATGCAAATCTGTAGAAGAAAAGCTCAACAAGGCACGGGGAAACAGGAAGATTTTAAAAAAAAATCTCCTGCCAACCTTTATGCCTGGGGAAGTGGTATTAAAAAGAAAAGGAAAAGCACAAATTGGATAACCAGTGGAACAAAAACCCACTTGTACAAATTCTAAAATGACAACAGAAAAGTTTGTACATCAGTAAGGAGGGGAAGAACAAAACCCACTGTGTCCAAACCATTTGAAATTGTGTCCAAACCCTTAAATTTTTGGGGAAAAAACCCTGTCATCAACAAAGAAGGAAAGGAAAGGCATACACACGGATCTGGAATTTTCCGGGAAAAGGCCCCCCGACGGGAGATCTGTAATATTCCGGTGTTGCAGTTTTATCGCCACAAAAAATTTTCTACCTCTTTTTGGTCCGGGGTGCCAGTTGAGTCCGTTGGGGAGTTACCCATTCCAAAACCCCCCTCAACCTACGGAATCTCGAAGGCATCAAACGCGCCCCATACTATGGGATCCCCTGGTGAAGCTGACCACCCCCCCCAGCCTCATACCTTCCGACCAAAAAAGATTGGGCATTCATAGTTTCCGTTACGCATGAGACAATCACAATTAATTAACCTGAAGCTACTCCACTAGATCAGGAACAAAAAAGGAAGATACCCATTCGAACCAGCAAAAATTATAACAAATTAATTAATTTTTTAAAAAAGTATAATTTAATGTTTTTTCCCCTTATGGTGTCTTATAATGGCTGAGAGGCTAGGACTGTGCCAGCCCAAACTATCTTAAATATTGCCAAGGTGCCTTATAAGGTTTTTTCACACAACCTTTTGCTTCCTCTGAACATAAAACCCGGGGGGTGTGGCACTGATGGGGGCGCTTTATAGTCCTGCAGCCCCCCCCGGGCCCCTTAAGGTTTGGTGCGGGCCCCACAAGAACTTGCCGTTTTATATGAACATTCTATTTAATATTTTGTATTTTTTTATATTTAAGTTTTTTTGAAGTTCAAGAAACCTTACCTCCCGGATGGACAGTTTAAGTTAATGTTTATCATAAACAAAATTTCTCTTTTTATTTCACGCCCGGAGTGCTGTCTTTACCAGGGGGAAGTGTGCCCGGTTTTGGTACACAATACCAAGGGAGTGGAGGGGAAAAAAGGTTAAGGGTCTACATGACATCACATATACTTCGGACACACCCCAGGGGGGTAGAGGGGTGTGGTTTTTAGCACAAGAACAGTATGTCTCCTGAGGGGAAGGGGGGGAGAAGGGGGCCTGTCTGGAGCACCAAATTCCTGTCGATCAAAAACAGTACATAGTGGAGGCTAGTACAGGGGAGCCATTCACCTTAGCCATAAAGGGTGAGATTGAGAGTTTAGCAAGTCAAAAGGGGCCGGGGAAGGAAACAAATGTTTTAGGATTGAAGTATCCCACATTGTCCCCGGTCACGGGGACCGAAGCATCACTATAGCTTACGCATAGTGGTAAAAAACCGAGGTTTTCTGCCTTGGGTAACAAAAGCAGCCTTTGAAGTGTCAGTACGTAACGGGGGTCGGTGGAAAGGAACTTTGAGCGGCCCAAAGCATAGAAAACCTAGTTTCATCACGGAAGGCCCACCACAAAACTCCGGGGGCGTAAGCTTTGAAATACAAAAATTTTTCAGGAGTGAACTACGTTTAATGCGGTTGGACTCATCATCATTGGAAAGAAAGGGGGCCCCGCCTTGCCGGGCCTTTCCCTTCAAAACCTCCCCATCAACCCCATCACCCCCGGGGCCCCCTTTTTTTTATCAACAAGAAAAGGTTGAAAGACCTGGGTTGGGGACTGAGTTATTTTTTCTCCTGCACCCCCCCCCCCAAACCATCGACCGGGGGAAGAGCCCCCCTGTGGGGGCCCGACTTTGCTGCCTCACCACCCCTCAAACTACAGCAGCGCTGGTAAAATTTTACCAAGACACGGGGGGCGTCACGACTGAAAAAAATCACCCCTTAAATATCCCCCCATACGCCGACCGCCAGGCCCCAGACCAGCCAAAACCCTACCTTGACAAACCCCCCAAAAAATTCCATGGGCTCGGCTCTGAGTCCCCCCTTGCCCTGGGAACCCACATTGGGGGCGGCGACCAACTACAGGTGGCGTCACAACTGTATAAAATCTATCCCCTTAAATTAAAACCCCCCCCCAAATACCCCCTGACCGCCAGGGCCCAGACCGAGCCACCGCACCTGTGACAACCCCATAGACTTCCATGGGCCGCTCTGATACCCCATGCCTGGAACCCCAATTGGGGCGTGGTCGAGACACTCCACCAATCGGAGGCGGCAGCTCACGTCACGCGCACGTCGCCGCACCTTCTCATGTCAGTTGCTGGGGGAGTGCGCGCTTTTTTTCATGTGGATCCCTCGCCGTGGGAAACCCGGGAAGGGGAAAGGGGTTTTTTTTTTTTTTAATGTTGCAAGCGGCAAAAAGGAGCCCCGGCAAATGAAACGGGGGGGGGGCGGGGGGAAGAAGAGGGGGGGGACTGGGGCAGAATAAGACGGGGCAGGACTGGGGCAGAATAAGACGGGGCGGAAATGGGGCAGAATGAAAACGGGGGGGGACTGGGGGAGAAAAAAGACGGGGCAGAACTGGGGGAAATGAAGACGGGGGGGACTGGGGGCGAATGGGACGGGGAGGCGGGGAAAGGAGACGGGGAGGACTGGGGCAGAATGAAAAAGGGGCAGGGGTGGGGGGGGAATGAAGACGGGGCAGGACTGGGGGGGAATGAAGACGGGTCAGGAGGGGGAGAATGAAAAGGGGCAGGGGTGGGGCAGAAAAAAAGGGGGGGACGGGGGGGGAATGGAGACGGGGGGGGACTGGGGCAGAATAAGAGGGGCAGGGGTGGGGGGGATGAAAGGGCAGGGGCTGGGGGAGAATGAAGACGGGCAGGGGTGGGGGGGGAATGAAGACGGGGCAGGACTGGGGGGGAATGAAGACGGGCAGGACTGGGGCAGAATGAAGACGGGCGGACGGGGGCAGAAGAAGGGGCAGGGGTGGGGGGAAAAAAGACGGGGGGGGACTGGGGCAGAAAAAAAACGGGGGGGGACTGGGGGCAGAATGAAACGGGAGGCCGGGGGCAAAAAAGGGGGGGGAGGACGGGGGCAAATGAAGACGGGGCAGACTGGGGGGGGAATGAAGACGGGCAGGACTGGGGGGGAATAAGACGGGCAGGGGGGGGGCAGAAAAAAGACGGGCAACGGGGGAAGAAGACGGGGCAGGACGGGGCAGAATGAAGGGGGGCAGACTGGGGGCAGAATGAAAAAGGGGCAGGCTGGGGGGGGAATGAAGACGGGGCAGGGCTGGGGCAAATGAAGACGGGGCAGACTGGGGGCAGAATGAAGACGGGGCAGGACTGGGGGCAGAATGGAGACGGGGCAGGACTGGGGCAGAATGAAGACGGGGCAGGACTGGGGCAGAATGAGACGGGGCAGGACTGGGGCAGAATGAAGACGGGGCAGACTGGGGCAGAATGAAGACGGGCAGGACTGGGGGCAGAATGAAGACGGGGCAGGACTGGGGCAGAATGAAGAAAGGGGCAGGACTGGGGCAGAATGAAGACGGGCAGGACTGGGGGCAGAATGGAGACGGGGCAGGACTGGGGCAGAATGAAGACGGGGCAGACTGGGGCAGAATGAAGACGGGCAGACTGGGGGCAGAATGAAGACGGGCAGGACTGGGGCAGAATGAAGAGGGGCAGGACTGGGGCAGAATGAGACGGGCAGGACTGGGGGCTGAATGAAGCAATGGGGGCAGGACTGGGCAGAATGAAGACTGGGCAGGACTGGGGGCAGAATGGAGACGGGCAGGACTGGGGGCAGAATGGAGCGGGGCAGGACTGGGGGCGAATGGAGACGGGGCAGGACTGGAGGGCAGAATGAAGACGGGGCAGACATGAGACGGGCAGAATGAAGACGGGGGCAGGACTGGGGCAGAATGAAGACGGGCAGGACTGGGGGCAGATGAAGACGGGCAGGACTGGGGCAGAATGAAGACGGGGCAGGACTGGGGGCAGAATGGAAGATGGGGCAGGACTGGGGGCAGAATGAGACGGGGCAGGACTGGGGCAGATGAAGACGGCAGGATGATGGCAGAATGGAGACGGGTGCAGGACTGGGGCAGAATGAAGACGGGGCAGGACTGGGGGCAGAATGAAGAGCGGGCAGGACTGGGGCAGAATGAAGACGGGCAGGACTGGGGGCAGAATGAAGACGGGCAGGACTGGGGCAGAATGAGACGGGGCAGGACTGGGGGCGAATGAAGACGGGCAGGACTGGGGCAGAATGAGAGATGGGGCAGGACTGGGGCAGAATGAGACGGGCAGGACGGGGGCAGAATGAAGAGGGGCAGGACTGGGGCAGAATGAAGACGGGGGCGGGGCAGAATGAGACAGGCAGGACTGGGGGCAGAATGAAGACTGGGCAGGACGGGGCAGAATGGAGATGGGGCTGGACTGGGGGCAGAATGGAGATGGGCAGGACTGGGGGCAGAATGGAGACTGACGGGGAAGGATGGAGACTGGGCAGGAATAAGGATGGAGACAGGGCAGGAATCAGCATGGAGATGGGCAGGACTGAGGGCAGAATGGAGACGGGCAGGACTGGGGGCAGAATGGAGACTGGACGGGGAAGGATGGAGACTGGGCAGGAATCAGCATGGAGACGGGGCGGGAATCAGGATGGAGACGGGGCAGGATGGAGACTGGGCAGGAATCAGGATGGAGATGGGGCAGAATGGAGACTGGGCAGGAATCAGAATGGACACGGGCAGAATGGAGACTGGGCAGAATCAGCATGGAGATGGGGCAGATTGGAGACACTGGGGCAGGATGGAGACGGGCAGGATTGGAGACACTGGGGCAGGATTGGACATACAGACAGGGGGCTGAAGAAAGACATAGGCCAGAATGGAGACACTGGGGGCAGAATGAAAGTCATGGAGGCATTATTGGAGACACTGGGGGCGGGATGGAGACGGGCAAGATTGGAGACACTGGAGGCAGGATTGGACATACAGACAGGGGGCAGAATGAAAGACATGAGGCCAGAATGGAGGCACTGGGGCAGAATGAAAGTCATGGAGGCATTATTGGAGACACTGCGGCAGGATGGAAAGGGGCAGGATTGGAGACACTGGGGGCATGATTGGAGACACTGGGGGCATGATTGGAGACATTGGGGCTTGATTGGAGACACGGGGGCTTGATTGGAGACACTGGGGGCAGGATTGGAGGCACTGGGGCAGGATGGAATTGGGGCAGGATTGGAGACACTGGGGGCATGATTGGAGACACTGGGGGCTTGATTGGAGACACTGGGGCAGGATTGGAGGCACTGGGGGCAGGATGGAATTGGGCAGGATTGGAGACACTGGGGGCATGATTGGAGACACTGGGGCTTGATTGGAGACACTGGGGGCATGATTGAGACACTGGGGGCTTGATTGGAGACACTGGGGCAGGATTGGGGCACTGGGGGCAGGATGGAATTGGGGCAGGATTGGAGACACTGGGGCATGATTGGAGACACTGGGGCATGTTTGGGAGACACGGGGGGGCATGATTGGAGACACTGGGGCATGATTGAGACACTGGGGCATGATTGGAGACACTGGGGGCAGGATTGGAGGCACTGGTGGCAGAATTGGAGACACTGGGGGCAGGATAAAAAGACAGGAGGCGGGGTTGGAGACAGATGGGGCAGGATGGGGAGATCATATGGGCAGAATGGATACTCATGAGGACGGGATGGGAGAACATATGGCTGAAGCCAGAATGAGACACACAGGGCCGGGATGGGGGATATTATTACAAACGGGCTAATTAAGGGATATTATTACTGCAGTGATGTATTTTATTTTTTTTTTGAGTATACTGTTTTAAAATGGGGGAAGGTCCTGTTACTGTGCAGAGTGACACTATGTCACCTTTTTTTTTATCTGGTGTAGTTTAGAAGTTGGGAAAAAAATAAGTAATGTGTTCTGCAATCGGAGCTCAGATAACTGTGTTATTTCCTGCAGAGACGACCCTGGCAGGAAGAAGTGATGGGTCTATGCTGGATGAAAGAGAAAAGCAAAGAAAGGATTCACCTAGAGACGTCACTGGTGAGTCAGTGTTTTCCTGTACACTGACACAATACACTGGTATACGGAGCTCCTGTGTACAATGTCACCGGTGATTACTGTATTACCTGTACACAGACACTGCATACTAAGTACAGATCTCCTGTGTAGAATGGCACTTATGGGGATAGTATTGTGTTTTTTTTTTTATTACTGATCAGTATTGTAGTATTCAGTCACTATGTGATGGAATATATGGTCTGGTCATGGTGTGGCGGGATTTGTTCCTTGTATGTGCTATTATTCGGTCACTGTGTGGTGGCAATATGTGGTCTCGTTCATGGTGTTGCGGTATTTGTTCCTTGTATGTGATATTATTTGGTCACTTTGTGGGTATTATATGGTCTGGTGGTATTTGTTCCTTGTATGTGGTGTTATTGGTCATTTTAAAAATTTAAAAATAAATAAAAATATACCTAAATTGTATTGGATATTTTAACAAATATTTAATAGGTTACAGTAGAGTAGAGCCCGGCCAAAAGGGTCCATCGTGTTATGGTGGCGGCTTAAAAAATCTTTTGGCCAAAACTAGATCTGCTGGCTATATGTGTGATCGGTGATGGGAACTGTTAATGTGTGATTGGTGAGAAGTGGAGTTTTTCCAAGAGAGAGCGGTGGACTGTGGACAGTTCGAGGGGTGGAGGCGGGGCTGGGGGGGATCCTGGGCGGAGTCTCAAGGGGGCCCCGAAAATTTTTGCCAGTATGGGGCCCGAAATTCCTAGTGGCAGCCCTGTTGGTAATGGTTCTGTATTTATGTACTGATGATGGTTCTGGATCTGTAATTTTAAGCACTATTGTTGGTTCTGGTGATGTGTTCATGTACTGATGATTGTTATGGTGAGTATTCAAGTATTATTGGTGTTTGGTGCAGTATTCATGGGTTCATGATGACCTGCTGCAGTATCCATATACTGATGATATCCTGGGGCTGTGTTCCTGTACTGAAGAAGGTTCTAGGTTGTATTTTTTGTACTGATGATTTGGGTGATGTATTCATGTACTGATGATGGTTCTAGTGCTGTATCATTGACTGATGATAGTTCTGCTGCTATATTGATGATGGTTTCTGGTGCTGTATTCATGTACTAAGGGTTGTTCTGGGGATATATTCATGTACTGATGTTGTTCTAGTGCTGTATTCATTGACTGATGATAGTTCTCTGGGTATATTGATGATGGTTCTGGTGCTGTATTCATTACTAAGGGTTGTTCTGGGGATATATTCATGTACTGATGATGGTTCTAGTGCTGTATTCATTGACTGATGATAGTTCTGCTGATATATTGATGATGGTTCTGGTGCTGTATTCATGTACTAAGGGTTGTTCTGGGGATATATTCATGTACTGATGATGGTTCTAGTGCTGTATTCATTGATTGATGATAGTTCGGGTGATATATTGATGATGGTTCTGGTGCTGTATTCATGTACTAAAGGTTGTTCTGGGGATATATTCATGTACTGATGGTGGTTCTGGGATATATTATTGTATTGATGATTGTGCAGGTGATGTATTAATGTACTTATGAATGTTCTGGTGCCATATTTAAGTACTGTTGATATTTCTGTTTTCATGTACTGATGCTGGTAGTGGTGCTGTGTTCATATACTGGCTATGTTTTTGGTGCCTTTTTCCAGTGCTAATACTGGTTTTAGTGCCATATTCATGTATTTTTGATGGAATTGGTGCTGTATTCATGTACAATTGATGATTCTGGTATTCTACACTTTGATGATGATAGTTCTGGTGCTTTATTCATGCGCTGATGATGGGTTTGGTGCTGAAAATATTTATTAATTGTAATTCTGTGTCCGGATTCTGCTGCCCCTTGGTGGATTGACCACTGATGGCTGCTATTAGGGACCTTGACAATTGTGCTGCATTTCCACTCCTTACCACTGGAGGACGCTGTTGTGTTCTGCAATTGCCTTTTACTAAGATGGCAGATTCGGAACCTGTGGAAGCCATCGTGTTTAGTCTTTGGGCCTACTTAAAGCCACATGGAAACCACACTCACTGCTTGAGTATTGTGCCGAGCTGTTTGTCCAGTTCCAGAGAAATGTCTTGTCCCCATTACGCAGCAGAGTGCTGTCTACTACTCTTATTCCTTACTTTTCTGCTGCTCGTGATTCTCAAGCTATTGGATTCCAGCTGCGCTCCACCAGTATCGTCACAGGATACTCAAACCTTCATCATGGAATCCGCCAAGGGAGGCAAATAGGAGGTGAGTGTAACCAAAATGAATTGTGCAGACACTAAAGACCTACAGAATATTGTAAAAGACAAAATCAATAAGATTCCTCATCTGTTCCAAGCAGAATGTGTCATGGGTGCATCGCCATGAAGATCGTCGCGATTGCACATTCTGACTTCTCACAGCTGAGCTGCTGTTTCTTTGTTTTTTGGTAATGAGAGAGTTAATTTTCCTAGCTCTTTGCTAAGGCTAGGTGCAGCCTCGCCCGGCTGCTTTTGATTATGTTCTAATTAGTTTCCTTTATATTTCTGCCAGTCTGGGTGTTAGACGCCGGTGAAAGCATTCATGTAGTTTAGCAGACTGGATCGGTTCTGAGAATATTTAAGCTAAGAGCTCCTTAGTTGTTTTACTCTTACAGCTTATAGTTTTTCTCTGAGACCTTAGGTGTTCCTACTGTGTGTGAGTGTTGTATGTAAGACTTTATTTACTTTATTTCTTGTCTTTGTTGTTTGTCTTTCTGTTCATTAACCGTTACCTGTTCATTCCCTTTGGTGGTATTCAGGGTCCTTCTTAGGACTAGAATACAGTTGGCAGGGATTGATAGGAGACAGGGTTTACGCTGGTGGCCTGGACCTCTGTACCTTTAACAGTACCTCCAGGTTGAGGGATTAGTTAGAACCCCAGTTTAGGGTCAGCTTAGACCCCGGTCACCCTCTAGCCGGAGACAGCGTATAACGGATTCCGTTTTGACCCTCTGGACATTCTGTCAGGTAAATCTATGTTATCATATATCTATGCGCATGTTATATAGTATGTTGCCCTTTTGATATAGATTACTGACATCACATATATATATCTGCTATACAGCGTGACATTTTCACCGGCCAAACTAAAGATTCTCCCCAGCTGTCATGGATCCAGTAGCCCAGCTGGCCCGGCAGTTGCAGGGTTGTCCATGGAATTTGCAGACATTAAGTCCAAGGTTTTGTCCCTCCCGGAGCAAACCAGATCTGAACCTAAGGTTGCTCTCCCGGACAGATTCACTGGTGGGCGGGACAAATTTTTTACTTTCCGGGAGGCATGTAAATTGTACTTTCGGCTGCGGCCTCGGTCATCTGGGAGTGAAGAGCAGAGGGTGGGAATTGTTATCTCGCTCTTACAAGGGGACCCTCAATCTTGGGCGTTCTCTATTCCTCCAGGCTCCCCAGATCTCCAGTCAGTGGATCGATTTTTTACTGCCCTGGGTCTGGTATATGATGATCCGGATCGAGTCTCCCTTGCTGAAACAAGGTTACGTAAAATACGGCAAGGAAATCGTCCAGCGGAGGAATATTCTTCTGAGTTCCGTAGATGGGCAACAGATACTCAGTGGAATGACCCAGCTCTTAGGAGCCAGTTTTGTCAAGGGTTGTCTGACAAATTAAAAGATGTGTTGGCTCAGTATGATTCTCCTCCATCACTGGAGGCTGCTATGGCCCTCGCTATTCGCATTGATAGACGACTTCGGGGAAGACGCGAGGTAACTCCGCCCCCCATGATGACTCCACCTACTACTAAAGTCCCTTATACTGAGGTTCCCCTGGTCTGTTCTGAGGAACCCATGCAGTTGGGAGGGACATCATTTTGTAGGAGGGAATCGGCGGTGCGCCGCAAGACTAGAAGGTGTTTCTTTTGCGGGAGAGAGGGACATTTTGTTGGGGGGTGTCCATCCCGGACCTCTTTGAGCCAAGGAGTTAACCTGGGAGTGTGTATTTCGTCCCCAAATCCCTCTCAGTTTCTCGTGCCTGCGGAGGTGGTGATTGGTACTAGAACTGAGAGGATTTCTGTTTTTCTTGATAGTGGGTCCGGGGCTAATTTGGTGGACGCTCGGTTTGCCCAGGTGCATGGTATGCAACTGAGTGTATTGGCCAAACCGGTCCCTATACTCTCTATTGATTCTAGACCTCTTGGTCAAGGTAGCTTGGTACAAGCTGTTCATAACATAGATCTTCGAGTAGGGGCAATACATAAAGAGCAATTGTCTTGTTATGTGTTGGAGGGTCTACCTACTCCTATTGTGTTGGGACTTCCTTGGTTGGCTAAACATAACCCAGTGATTGATTGGCAATCCAGAAAGATAAGCCAGTGGGGTGAATTTTGCAAGAATAACTGCATGAGCACGGTCATCGGTGCGGTTGGGCCTAGGACTTTGTCTCCTTTTCTGGAGGACTTTGGGGAGATGTTCTCAGAGGAGGGGTGTAAAGAGTTTCCTCCTTATCGCGCATATGACTGCTCAATAAAGTTGCTTCCTGATGCCTTATCTCGTACTTTCCCAAGGGCCGGGAAGACGGATGATCCGGTTCCTATTCCTCAGGAGGGAGTTGTAGTGTCAGCTGTATGCTCTGAGCTTGAGGGGGAGGTATTGGGGGCTCAGGGGGACGCCCCTGTGGGACTTCCAGGGAGACTGATAGTTCCAGATCGCTTAAGACTGAAGGTTACGGGGAACCGTTACAAACGGATGGCTGATAGGAGGAGAGTTTCTGGTCTAGATCTGAAGGTGAACGATCTGGTTTGGTTGTCTACCAGGAATATAAAACGTAAAGTTTCCTCCTGGAGGTTGGGTCCCAGATTCATCGGGCCGTACAGGATCAGTTCCATAATTAATCCTGTGGCATTTCGTCTGGACCTCCCTCCTACGTTTAAAAATCATAATGTGTTTCACAAGTCATTACTTAAAAAGTATGTGGCACCAGTCATACCGTCACCTCTACCTCCTTCAGTGGTGGTCAATGATAACGTGGAAATTCATGGGTCGAAAATCATTGACTCACGTCTCAGTCGCCGATCCCTTCAGTACTTAGTTCAGTGGAGGGGGTATTGTCCTGAGGAGGGGACGTGGGTCCCTGCGTCTGATGTTAACGCAGATCGATTGGTTCGGACCTTTCACACAACTCACCCGGACAGACCTGGTCATGAGGGTCCGGAGGCCCCTCGTAGAAGGGGGGGTACTGTCATGGGTGCATCGCCATGAAGATCGTCGCGATTGCACATTCTGACTTCTCACAGCTGAGTTGCTGTTTCTTTGTGTTTGGTAATGAGAGAGTTAATTTTTCCTAGCTCTTTGCTAAGGCTAGGTGCAGCCTCGCCCGGCTGCTTTTGATTATGTTCTAATTAGTTTCCTTTATATTTCTGCCAGTCTGGGTGTTAGACGCCGGTGAAAGCATTCATGTAGTTTAGCAGACTGGATCGGTTCTGAGAATACTTAAGCTAAGAGCTCCTTAGTTGTTTTTACTCTTACAGCTTATAGTTTATCTCTGAGACCTTAGGTGTTCCTACTGTGTGTGAGTGTTGTATGTAAGACTTTATTTACTTTATTTCTTGTCTTTGTTGTTTGTCTTTCTGTTCATTAACTGTTACCTGTTCATTCCCTTTGGTGGTATTCAGGGTCCTTCTTAGGACTAGAATACAGTTGGCAGGGATTGATAGGAGACAGGGTTTACGCTGGTGGCCTGGACCTCTGTACCTTTAACAGTACCTCCAGGTTGAGGGATTAGTTAGAACCCCAGTTTAGGGTCAGCTTAGACCCCGGTCACCCTCTAGCCGGAGACAGCGTATAACGGATTCCGTTTTGACCCTCTGGACATTCTGTCAGGTAAATCTATGTTATCATATATCTATGCGCATGTTATATAGTATGTTGCCCTTTTGATATAGATTACTGACATCACATATATATATCTGCTATACAGCGTGACAGAATGTTCAATGACCAAATCAACATGCAGCTCTGGCCCTTCCATTCCCACTTTTCAGGTTTGGTGGAGACTGTGCAAATATTGTGCATTCAACAAGTGCAGATTGGACTGTGCTGCAGATTGGACCGTGGTGCAGATTGGACCGTGGTGCAGATTGGACCAGGGTGTAGATTGGACTGTGCTGTAGATTGGACCGTGGTGCAGATTGGACCGTGGTGCAGATTGGACCGTGGTGCAGATTGGACCGTGGTGCAGATTGGACAGTGGTGCAGATTGGACCGTGGTGCAGATTGGACTGTGGTGCAGATTGGACTGTGGTGCAGATTGGACAGTGCTGCAGATTGGACTGTGGTGCAGATTGGACCGTGGTGCAGATTGGACAGTGCTGCAGATTGGACCGTGGTGCAGATTGGACAGTGCTGCAGATTGGACTGTGGTGCAGATTGGACAGTGCTGTAGATTGGACTGTGCTGTAGATTGGACCGTGGTGCAGATTGGACAGTGCTGCAGATTGGACTGTGGTGCAGATTGGACCGTGGTGCAGATTGGACTGTGCTGTAGATTGGACCGTGGTGCAGATTGAACCGTGGTGCAGATTGGACCGTGGTGCAGATTGGACCGTGGTGCAGATTGGACCGCGGTGCAGATTGGACTCTGCTCCCTTCACTACTGGCAGATCAAAAGGATTGTGTATCCTTTACCCTACATGTGAACACGGTCTAAATGTCGAAGCAACGTGGATGCGATTCCATGAAATCTCCGCCCTCAGCTCTGAGGTCTCGGTGCGTTACAAGGGAGAACATGCATAAAAGAATCGCAGCAAACACGGAATAATCAGAGAAGATTGTTATTGTGCCGTGTTTGTGGACACCTGCAGGGAAAAAGCAGTAGAAAAAAACACAGCATTTATGCGACATGTGAACGTGGCCCCAGCGTTATGTATTATTTTACATTTTTATGGGCTTAATAGAGAAAAAAATCAAAAGCGCCACTTTTTTATGCCATTTATCGATCACCGTAAATAATTAGATCTCTGTGTTGTGTGGGTCGTAACGACAGGGACACAAACTATGTCTGTTATTTGCTGATTTATGTTTATTATTTTTTTAAAATATATAATTATTGAGAGTGTTTTTCATTATTTTTTTAAATAATTTTTTAGGAAGAAAAAAGTCTTTTATTCTTTCTCTAGGAAACAGGGACATAGAAATACACGGTTATGTACAATGTATCTCTGTGTTTGAGTATAAGCTCTCTGTGGCTCATGGCTTTACTTGTCTACAATGCTGTAGGTTGAGGTTTTGATTTTTTTTTGCAATTGCTTTTTGTTATTTTTAGTAATGTTAGAGGAACAAAAAAAAAATTGGACTTTTTTTCACGTCTACAATACATGCACATAGAGATACACTGCACTCAGCAGTGTATCTCTATATAATCTGCTTCTGGATTCACTGGCTGCACTACACTCAAGATTACCAACTTCTCCTCAGTTTATTATTGTGGGCCGTGGTTCATAGCTAGAGCTCCTACCTGTGAACATATGAGGTTGCAGGTTTGAGTCTCAGGCCGGTGTCACACTTGCCTGTGTAATGCGAGAAGCTCACACGAGTCTCACACATCAACACCCGGAGCTCAGACCGGAGCGTGTGGCTGAATAGAAATACATGAAGCCGCATGATGTGTGGCCCAGCTGCGCTTGGTACACATGTTCCCTGGAGTATGCACAAAAAGGTAATTACAAAACCTGATATTCATTCACATCTCACATTTCCCCAGGAGCCACCAGAGGGAGCCCTTTAGATTCAGGAATTTAGGGGTGTGGAGAAACGCAGCAGTAGGCATTCTAGCCAGACAGCCATTCTAGTTGTTGGTTGTACCTCAGACAGAGGAGATCTCCTGAGGACATCAGAGTGAGAGGATTCCTGTCAGAGCTCAGACATTCTAGTTCGGTCTGTTCAGCCAGTCTAGCTTGGGGTGATTCAGGAGTGAGTCATTCCTGTCAGAGCTAGTTCCTGTCAGAGTTGATTCCTGTCAGACGAGACAGAGGACGAAAGATTGCAAGCTGTTATCTCAGAACATCTTGACTGTTAGTACCCTATGAAGGTGGAAAGTGACTCTCAGAGCGGGCTTGTATTCAGTCTGACGAAAGGTCCTGAAAGCTGCTCTGGACAGAGTCTAGGAAGGAAAAGAAGGAAGGGGACTACAGCTATCGGAACATCGAGTTAACTGAGAAACGTCAGTGAGCTGTGGAAGGAAGAAAGCTGACGACTACACCTACTGCTACCCGTGCTTATGTTAAGGGTGAGAGTAGGGCGACGGGCGAGTGGTGACAAGAGAAGAGAGAGAGTAGAGAAAAAGGGGGTAGTCAACAGCACTCTCAGGTTGAGGGCGCACGTACCAAGATCCAAGGAACCAACTCGGAAAATGCATGTGAAGGAAAAAGAGGAACAGCGCTCCATCCAGGTGAGGTAAATAGAAAAACTTTATTCAAGCCATCAAAAAACGACGTTTCGACCTAGCAAGGTCTTTGTCAAAGACCTTGCTAGGTCGAAACGTCGTTTTTTGATGGCTTGAATAAAGTTTTTCTATTTACCTCACCTGGATGGAGCGCTGTTCCTCTTTTTCCTTCAAGAGAAGAGAGAGAGTGACCGAGGCGTTACAGCAACAACTGCTGCCTCCACTCTGCTTAACCGGACGCCGGGTCCGAAGCCTTGCTAGAACCTTCACGGCTAGTAGGAGAAAACCGGAATCCCTGCTGGACTTCAGGTCGCAGAGGGGCCCTATAGTGCTGATACGTAACCGGGGTCAGGGAGAACAGGAGTCTAGCGGGACGCTGCACATAAAGACTTAGTTCTTGCCAAAAGAAGGCTCCACCACAATGTCGGCCGGGCATATCTGTTCTATACAGAGTTGAACTTCGCTTCATGCAGGTTGGAAACTCATGTGTGGCCCAGCTGCGTCAGGCACACATATTCCAGGAAAATGCACAAGAAGGTAACCGTGAAGCCTGATATTCATTCACGTCACTCACATTACCCAACACCACCACCAGGGGTATAAAAGGTAGTGACATGTAGCAGTCAGTGTTCAGTCAGTTGATTAGATCTGTTGGAGGGAGAGGAGTCCAGATCAGTCAGCCAAGTTTCCTGTCAGAGCAGGAGCTCAGACATTGCTTCCAAGCTCCTTGTTTTAGGACAAAGCTGTTCAGTTCAAACAAGTGGAGTCTAGTAACGGATGACTAGAGATCATTCCCAGCTAGTCAGAATCTGAAGAGCAAAGAACCAGTATTCTCAGGACAAGCTGCCTGTATTCCTTAAGGAAGTGGAGGTGACCCTCAGAGCGTGCATGAAACCAGTTAACAGAGTCCTGGTAGCCACTCGAAGTGGGGTATAAGGAAGGAAGAAAGGAAGGAAGGAATCACAGCAGTAGTAACAACGAGTGAACTGAGAATTGGTCAGTGAGCGCTGTAGGAAAAGCTGACTTCAACATCCATTGCTATTGTGCTTATGTTAAAGGCAAGAGCAGGGCGAAGGGCACAGTGGAGAAAGATAGAGACAAGTGCATCAGGTACAGAATTACCCGCACTGATACTGACCGGACACCGGGTCCGAAGAGTTGCTAGTACTTCATGTCTAGTAATAGAAAATCCGGAGACCTTTTGGACTTCAAGTCGCAGAGGGTAGCCCTATGTGTCGATACGTAACTGGAGTCAGGTAGAACAAGGACCTTGAGTGGGACGCTACAAAAGTAGGGACTCTGTTCTTACCAACTAAAAGGCTCTACCACAATGTCGGCCGGGCGTTGCTGCTATTGACAGAGTTGCACTTGACTTTATGCAAGTTGTACTCACACACTACAAGGAGAAAGGAGGCCTCTAACCTGCTCAGCGGTTTTCCTGAATGTGCATTCTCCACCCCGACCAGCTTCCCGGGACCTGCCTGAAACATCTACAAGTAAAGGTATGGAAAGAGACTGCCTTGTGTGAGACTGCTTCATTAAATTACACCCTGCATCACCACCATAGACTTTGAGGGACCAGTCCCACCTGTGGGGGACTTAACACCTAGCTGCCATAACATCCCTTCAGAGACCTACCCTGCAGCGCTGGTCAATCAGATCAGAAACCACAGGTGGCGTCACGAACTAACTAGAAATCCCCTGTAAATATTCCCCATTGCATGACCGCCAGGGCCACGGACCGAGTCCCGCTGCCAGTGACAACTCCCATAGACTTCCATGGGCTCGGTGCCGAGTACCCCATAGCCCTGGTACCACCAATGCGGTGCGCGTCATCTTTGGCGTCACGAACAGGATACGAAGCTTGCAAATTGTGAGTCCTGTGTTGCCTATATTGACTGATTTGTGCAGAAAAGACTGTTTTGCTGTTTGTCACTTTTGGCGCCATTTTCCGCCATTTTTGTCGCCATATTCGCGCCCTGAGGCGCTGGTGAAGAAGGTGGGCGTGCATTCGTGGGCGTGTACCCCCCCTGTGGCGCGAAAGTTATGGCCGCCCTCTCAAAGTGTTATTATAATATCCGCAATGGCCCCACTGCAAGAGAGATCCGCCTCCTCTTCATCTTCTATGCAAAAAAGAGGAAGCGCAAATCCCGCCTCCACGGAAAGGACCAGATTGTTCCTGATGGAAAGCACAGTCTGGCCTGGAGAGAGATGGCGGAAGGACGGGATACGCTATGCGGAGGAGCAGTGGCGCGCAGGCCCTGTTCCCCTGAAGAGCCTCTGCCCGTGCCGGAGCTGTCCCCAGGACGGGACACCGACCCAGCTATGTCGGAACTAAAAGACGTGGATGCGGTGTTGGATGATCTGATCCGACATCAAGAAGAGGTGAAGGAGCTGGAAAAACGCTGGCGTGCCCGGAAACAGCGGCTGCTGTGGGACGCCATGTTCCCCCCTCCAGGAACAGAACCGTTACCTGTGACTCCTGCGTTACCACTGCCGGAGGCTGAAGGGACACCGGAGAGCAGCTATGCAGAAGCTGAGCCCGATTCCACTGAGGATGTGACGGGAGATGAACCGGTATACCAGCCAGGCCAGGAGGCCGCAGCGGAGTGCAGTTCCCCGGTAGGGACACCGGAGGGAGTCCAGCAGGAGGATCTGGAAGTAGACTGGGAGCAGATGGAGTACCTTGACGACATCACGTATGCTGCAAAAGTGGAACACGAGGAGCTATGTCGTGAAAAGGAGAGGCAACGACAGCAAAAGGAGAGGGAGTTACAGCAGTTCCGTCAGCGGCACCTGGAAGAGTTCCTCGCCGACAAGGAGATTGTCCGCCGGGATAAAGGTACGCTCCGGGAGCCGCGGCGCCAGGGGTGCGTTACGGAATTTAAACTCCGCAAAGGCTGGGGCTTTATCCGTGAGCCGGGCTTATATCCGGGAGTCTTCGTGAGCCGCCGGGATGTAGAGTCCCACCTGCCGATCGGACACCCGGGAAGGGATCTCATTAATGGGGACATCGTCAGCTACACACGGCACTGGGGTTTAAAGGGATGGTATGCCCTAAACGTCACCATTGTCAGTGACCCCGTACCCGACGCCGGTGACGTACACCATGCCGCAGAGTCCCAGTCCCGGGCCCCCACAGCACCAGGCCGTGCACCAGCATCGCCCCCTGCATACTCCTCTCTACCTACGTCTCCTTCAGCATCGCAGCCAACGTCTCGTCCTGCATCGCAATCTGCGACCTGTCCTGCATCGCAACCAGAGTTGTGCACTACGGCACCTTCTGCAACGCCACTTGCGTCTTACACAAGAGAAGCACCCGTTGGGTCCACTGTTCGAATGGAAAATGTCGCTACTCAAACGCTGATAGCAGGACACAATCTATTTGTTATGCGTTCAAAAACGCACTGCGTCGTTCCAGCCCCAGGAGTGGAAGACGTCGTTGTAATTTGCAAGAAAGAAGAAAGTCAGTAGGACCCAGACAGGGGTTTACTGCAACAGAAAGTGTAAAAAGTTTTTGAAAAAGAAGTTGATGAAGAAGTTTTACAAGATTTGCACTTTATTAATATTTAATAATATGTATGATGATGTTTACATATTTAAGTAGAATACCCGGCTGGGTAAAGAGTAAATGTGATGATGATTGCATAGTTTGCATATGACTCGCCCCACAATTGTGGATACCAGGGCTATGGGGTACTCGGAGCCGAGCCCATAGAAGTCTATGGGAGTTGTCACTGGCAGCGGGACTCGGTCCGTGGCCCTGGCAGTCAAGCGTTAGGGAAATATTTACAGGGGAATTTGTAATAATTCGTGACGCCACCTGTGGTATCTGGTTAATTGAACCAGCGCTGCTATAAGGACTTTCACAGGGGATGTTATGGGGCAGCAAGATGGTGGGTCTCCCACAGGTGAGACTGGTCCCTGGAAGTCTATGGTGAAGATGATGCAGGGTGTAGATAATAATTCAGTCGCACACAATGCAGCTTCTTTTCATACCTTTTACTGGTAGATGGTTCAAGTAGATCCCGGGGAGCTGGTCGGGGTGCAGAGTGCACATTCGGGTAACAGCTGAGCAGGTTAGAGGCCTCCTTTACTCCAACTTGTATGTGAGTCCAACTTGCCTGAAGCGAAGTTAACTCTGAATCTCCAGCTTTCTCAATAGCTGTACTGCCCGGCCAACGTTGTGGTGAAGCCTTCTATGTGGTGAGAACAGAGTCCTTTTATGCGGGGCCCTGCTAAAAGTCCTTGTTCCTCCTGACTCCGATTACGTATCGGCACTTAGGGCTGCTCTCTGCGACCTGTAGTCCAGATGCCTCCGGTTTTCTTGTTACTAAGCTTGAAACTGTAGCAACGCTTCGGACCCCGGTGTCCGGCAATTTAGTGCAAGTAATCAAATACCTGAAGCACTTCTCTATCTGTCTTCTCCACTTTGCCCTTCGCCCTGCTCTCGCTCTTAGCATAAACACTTGTAGCTTCGATGGTAATGTCAGCTTTCTCCAGAGCTCGCTGAGCAGCTCTCAGTATCCTCCTTACTTCAGCTTCTGTTGAGGTACTGATTAAGGGTAGCTCTGACTAGGCTAGGATGATCCACTTCACCCGTACTAGCCTCCACTTGCTTGTCAGGTGAGCTACGCTAACTCTGCGAGGATTCAATCCTTTCTCCTCTCCTTCCAAGTCCAGACTCCACTGGCACTGAACTGCACTGTCCGAAGACAGGAAACTGACTGAACTCTGATTGCTAAGTGTCACTTCCTCTTGTACCCCTGATGGGTGTGTCTAAAAGTGTGAGTGAAGTGCATAGATATCAAGCTTTGCTGTTACCTTCCTGTGCACTCTCCTGGATTTTTATGTGTGCCTGCGTAGCTGGGCTACACACATAGAATACCCCAGTTGGGTAAAGTGAAAGTGAAGAGTTAATGATTTCTTGAAATGTGTTTTATCAAGCAAGGACTGCGTGGCTGTGGACTGTGCCAGCCCAAAAAAAACTTTTATTGTAAATAGTTCGCACTTCGGCGCCCTATCTTGGTTTTACATAAAACCTTACTACCTCTGAAGAAAAACCTGTATGGTGTGGCCTAGAGTGAGGTCTGCAGCAATGAAGTCCTGCAGCCCACCCAGGACCCACGTGGGAGGTTTTTGGTGCGGGTCCTCCACAAGAATATTGTCTTGTATTATGAAAGTGTTTTTGATACTTTTATATTTTTCTATGTATACATTGTAACGTTCAAGAATTCTTACCTCCCGCAAGGGAAGAGTTAAAACTGTTTGATGTTATATGCAAAACAAAATGTTTTCTTTTCTCTTTTACAGCCCGGGAGTGCTGTGTTTAACCAAGGGGGGATGTGTGGCCCAGCTGCGTCAGGCACACATATTCCAGGAAAATGCACAAGAAGGTAACCGTGAAGCCTGATATTCATTCACGTCACTCACATTACCCAACACCACCACCAGGGGTATAAAAGGTAGTGACATGTAGCAGTCAGTGTTCAGTCAGTTGATTAGATCTGTTGGAGGGAGAGGAGTCCAGATCGGTCAGCCAAGTTTCCTGTCAGAGCAGGAGCTCAGACATTGCTTCCAAGCTCCTTGTTTTAGGACAAAGCTGTTCAGTTCAAACAAGTGGAGTCTAGTAACGGATGACTAGAGATCATTCCCAGCCTAGTCAGAATCTGAAGAGCAAAGAACCAGTATTCTCAGGACAAGCTGCCTGTATTCCTTAAGGAAGTGGAAGGTGACCCTCAGAGCGTGCATGAAACCAGTTAACAGAGTCCTGGTAGCCACTCGAAGTGGGTATAAGGAAGGAAGAAAGGAAGGAAGGAATCACAGCAGTAGTAACAACGAGTGAACTGAGAATTGGTCAGTGAGCGCTGTAGGAAAAGCTGACTTCAACATCCATTGCTATTGTGCTTATGTTAAAGGCAAGAGCAGGGCGAAGGGCACAGTGGAGAAAGATAGAGACAAGTGCATCAGGTACAGAATTACCCGCACTGATACTGACCGGACACCGGTCCGAAGAGTTGCTAGTACTTCATGTCTAGTAATAGAAAATCCGGAGACCTTTTGGACTTCAAGTCGCAGAGGGTAGCCCTATGTGTCGATACGTAACTGGAGTCAGGTAGAACAAGGACCTTGAGTGGAACGCTACAAAAGTAGGGACTCTGTTCTTACCAACTAAAAGGCTCTACACAATGTCGGCCGGGCGTTGCTGCTATTGACAGAGTTGCACTTGACTTTATGCAAGTTGTACTCACAACATACAAGAGAAAGGAGGCCTCTAACCTGCTCAGCGGTTTTCCTGAATGTGCATTCTCCCCCGACCAGCTTCCCGGGACCTGCCTGAAACATCTACAAGTAAAGGTATGGAAAGAGACTGCCTTGTGTGAGACTGCTTCATTAAATTACACCCTGCATCACCACCATAGACTTTGAGGGACCAGTCCCACCTGTGGGGGACTTAACACCTAGCTGCCATAACATCCCTTCAGAGACCTACCCTGCAGCGCTGGTCAATCAGATCAGAAACCACAGGTGGCGTCACGAACTAACTACAAATCCCCTGTAAATATTCCCCATTGCATGACCGCCAGGGCCACGGACCGAGTCCCGCTGCCAGTGACAACTCCCATAGACTTCCATGGGCTCGGTGCCGAGTACCCCATAGCCCTGGTACCACCAATGCGGTGCGCGTCACTCACACACATTAAAGAGAAAGGAGGCCTTAAACCTACTCAGTGATTACCTGGATGTGCATCCTCCACCCTGAGCAGCTTCCCGGGACATACCTGCAACCATCACCAGTAAAGGTATGGAAAGAGACTGACTTGTGTGTGACTGCCTTATTGCCTGCACCCTGCACCGCCATTTACTTTGAGGGATCCAGTCTCGCCTGTGGGAGACTTAACACCTTGCTGCCCAGTAACATCCCCTCAGAAGATTAACCCTGCAGCGCTGGTCACCTTGATCAGAAACCACAGGTGGCGTCACGAACAATTATTATTATCCCCTGTAAATATCCCCCTTTGTATGAGCGCCCAGGGCAACGGACCGAGCTGTGCTACTTGTGACATTCCCCATAGACTTCAACGGGCTCGGTGCCGAGTACCCCATAACCCTGGTGTTGTGCGACTCATCTTTGGCGTCACGAACAGGATAAGAAGCTCGCTATATGTGAGTCCTGTGTGCCTAATTGGACTGTTTTTTGTGCAAAAAGACTGTTTGCTGTTGTTTTGTGATTTTTGGTGCCAATTGTCCGCCATTGCCCGCCAAACTACAGCGCTACAGCGCAAAGAGAAGGGGCGTACCTGCAGAAAGCACGCGGAGTCCCGGACACGCCCCCAACGCTGACGCGGCGGCAGGTCCTGTGGAGAGCTTCAGAGTGCCGGCGACGCAGGTCCTTCCCCATCGCTGTGCCGGGCAGAGCTGCAGCCTTCAGGAGAAGGTAGGCCACGCTTAACTAGGGGGGCGCAGACATGTCGCAGCCACAAGCTGACAGCGCGGCCCAGAGCGACCACTCTGGTGACTTACCCGCCGGCGCTGCAGCGCAGGATGGAATCGCTGGCCTCTCACCAGGTCCGGTGGCCCCGATAATACCGCTGACGCTCCCATACTTGCCTGGAGCAAAGTGGCTCCCTCAGTATAGCGGTAAGCCAGATACCTGTCAGGGTTCAAGCGCAAAATATGCAGCATAATGGACATGTATCCTATGACAGAAAAGCAAAGAGCTGCAGTGGTAGTAGGACAATTGACTGGTGCTGCAGAGAGAGAAGTAGAGACTTGGACAGCTGCAGATCAGGAATCAGTGCTTTCAATTTTCTTAAAGCTACAGACTATTTTTGAGGACCGCACTGAAACAGATCTCCGGATGACGTTGTACCAATGCTCCCAGAAACCAGATGACAGCATTAGGGACTACGCCTGCCGACTACAGGGGGTCCTGCGAGCTCTCAAACAGGTTAACCCTATAAGTGCCATTAATGAAAGCAAAATGTTGAAGGAACAAATTGTACGGGGACTGAGGTCCCAAGCTGAAAGCAGGACTGTGCACTGGTGGTCCTTGGATCATCCTGACGCTACCTTTGATGCCCTAAAAGATATGGCTATAAAAGGACTGCGACCCCTGGAGAAGCCTGAGGTGGCAACTCAGTATCACCCGGGTGAAGTCACTCTAAAGCCGGCAGCATCCACCTTTTCCCCGCTGGTGGCGGAAGCCAAAACGCAGGTGGCGCCCCTACTGAGTTGGATTGTCTGCGCTCAGAAGTGCGCCAGCTGACTAAAAACCTGACCGCTGTAATGAGTGCCCTGCAACTGCGGAAGGAAGAAGGAGGAAAGATCCTGCTAGCCGACTGCCCAGAGGATGTTCCTTGGATGAACCGGAGGAAAAGGAGGACGTCGCCCCACCGGAGGAGGACAACGCCACCCCCAGGAGCGACCCCTGATCAGCACCATCCTCGCCGAGAGATCATCTGCTACCGTTGCAACGGAAAAGGTCATCTAGCCCAACAGTGTCCTTTAAACGAGCAGATCCTGGGTCCGAGGGCCAACACCCAGGAATAGACTCATCAGGCCCCTCAGACTGGAACCGCAGGTTTGTGGGAAGAAGACCCTACCTGTCCATCATCCTGGACGGGATCGCAATCCCTGCCCTGCTGGACACTGGATCTCAGGTGACTATCATACCTGATGTCCTTTATAATAAGTTTTGGTCCATGGACAGTCTCCAGCCCCCGAGCCCTGACTTTGCTGTGTATGCCTCTAATGGTCTCCCTGTTGATATACTAGGAGCCAAAAACGTGGACGTAAAGGTGGGCAGAGTGGAGCTGAAGGACCAGGGAATCTTAGTAGTAAAGACTGTAAATGAGGAAAATGGCTTAAATGTGGTTTTGGGTACTAACATTATCAGTAACTGTCTGGGAGAAGTTGTGTTTTTGCTCCAACAGCTCGCTGAAGTTGCCAAGCCAAAGCAAAAGGGAGTGATCCAGAGGGAGATCCGGGCCCTGATGTGCCAGCAGCAAGCGAAGCTGACAGATGGTGAAATTGGTAATGTACGGGTGACAGACCCGAACCCCATTGTGATACCCCCAATGAGTGAAATGCTAATATGGTGTAGAGTAGCAATAGGTCTGAGAGGACAGAACTACCAAGCAGTAGTAGAGCCCCATTGTTCAGAGCACAGACCTACACTCTTGACTGCTAGAGGGGTAGTAGAAGTACGAAATGGGAGAGTACCAGTACGTCTTCTCAACTTGGGAGAAGATGAAGTAAATTTACCACGTTATGCCACTGTTGCTAAATTACACACCGTAGATAACAACTCTATTCTCACGACAGAGTCCTTAGCCTCCCGCCAACCAGCGGAGGATAATGACCCAGCAACCCAGGTGGAGGATTGGTGTCAGCAGCTCCATGTCGGGACAGACACCACTCCAGCCCACCAGAAACAGGGAGTACTACGGGTGGTACAGGAGTACGCACAAGTATTTAGCAAACACCCACTTGATTTTGGGACAATTAAGGGAGTACAACATCACATCCCTACAGGCAGTCATCCTCCTATCAAAGAGCGGTACAGGCCTATACCTCCAGCACACTACCAGAAAGCTAAGGAAATGTTGCGTGACATGAAGGAAGCAGGGGTGAT
This sequence comes from Oophaga sylvatica, assembly GCA_033576555.1. Taxonomy (NCBI): domain Eukaryota; kingdom Metazoa; phylum Chordata; class Amphibia; order Anura; family Dendrobatidae; genus Oophaga; species Oophaga sylvatica. The sequence goes on from JARQOD010008768.1 coordinate 29,713, forward strand.
AAGGGATAGTTGTAGTCCCTGGGCAGCACCTCTAGTCCTAGTTAAGAAAAAGGATGGAAGCATGAGAATGTGTGTAGATTACAGACAAGTAAATCGTATTACACATAAAGATGCATACCCTTACCACGCATTGAGGAATCCTTAGCTGCCTTAAAAACTGCTAACTACTTCTCCACCCTCGACCTCACTAGTGGGTACTGGCAAGTAGCTGTGGCTGAGGAGGATCGGGAGAAGACGGCTTTCACCACCCCGATGGGACTCTGTGAGTTTGACAGAATGCCGTTTGGACTCAGCAGTGCCCCGGGAACGTTCCAGAGAGTGATGGAGAGCTGCCTGGGACATCTCAACTTTGAAACCGTGTTGCTGTACCTGGACGACGTAATTGTGTACTCCAAGACGTATGAGGATCATCTGAAGCACCTGGCAGAGGTATTCGAGTCCCTGTCCAAGTACGGGATGAAACTGAAGCCTTCAAAGTGCCATCTGCTCAAACAAAAGGTACAGTACTTGGGACATATTGTCAGCTCAGAAGGAGTAGCGCCGGACCCTGAGAAGGTCACTGCCATCCAGAAATGGCCAGAACCAAGGAATCTCAAGGAGGTGCGCCAGTTCCTGGGACTGACAGGTTACTACCAGAGGTTTGTAAAGGACTACACCAAGAAAGCAGCGCCTCTGCAGGACCTCCTTGTAGGACAACCCCTCAAGAGCAGAAATCCTCCATTCCACTGGGGTAAAGAACAAGCTGAGGCGTTCAAGGAGATGAAGGAGATCCTGACAGGCGATGAGATCTTAGCCTATCCTGACTACAGCCAGCCGTTCCTGCTGTATACTGATGCCAGCAATGAAGGATTGGGAGCTGTCCTCAGTCAGAAGCAAAATGGCCAAGAAAAAGTAATCGCATATGCAAGCAGGAAGCTCCGGCTGACCGAGAGAAACCCAGAGAACTATAGCAGCTTCAAGTTGGAGTTCCTGGCGCTGGTCTGGGCCATTACAGAAAGGTTCAAGCATTACCTAGCCTCTAGCAAGTTCACTGCGTACACAGACAATAACCCCTTGACACATCTTGAAACAGCCAAGCTGGGAGCCATGGAGCAACGTTGGATGGCTCGGCTGTCGAACTATCAATTTACCATCAAGTACAGGGCGGGCCGTAAGAACGCCAATGCTGACGCCTTGTCCGGAATGCCGCATGAATCCGACACGGAAGAGGAACTGGATGACCTAGAAGAAATTGAGCTACCTGCATTCCACAGAAATGGGATGATCCACGAGCAACGAGCCTACAGGAGGCAGCGTGGTAAGACGTTAAACCCTTTACCTCACCACAGCTGGAAGGAGACCCAGAACAGTGACCCGATTGTCAGCCACATCAAGGAACTGATAACTCAGGAAGGTTCCTCCTTGGAGAAGGATGCGTCTCAACAAGCGAAGCAGCTGTGGAACGAGAGAAGCCGGCTGTTCAACTACCGAGAGAAGCTGTGCCGAAGGTACGTCAACCCCAGAACCCATGAGATGGTATGGCAGATAGTAGTGCCAAGAACAGACATCCAGATGGTGTTGGAAGCCTACCACGATCGAGCGGGGCACTTTGGCTGGAAGAAGCTGGAAACCCTGCTGAAGTGTCGTTTCTACTGGGTGGGAATGCGAAGTTCCATCGAGAAATGGTGTAAAAACTGTGCGTCCTGTAGCCTCCGAAGAAAAGACTACAGTAGCCAGAAAGCACCCCTGCAGCCCATCAAGACGACTCGTCCCTTGGAGATCGTGGCATTGGACCATGTCAAGTTGTCACCCAGCCGGTCAGGACACTCGTATGCCCTGACGATGGTGGATCACTACTCCAGGTTCCTGGTGGTCGCCCCTGTCAAAGATCTGACAGCTGAAACAGCAGCAAAGACGTTTCAGGCATGTTTCTGTAGACCCCATGGATATCCAGAGCAAGTGTTAACCGATCAAGGTCCTGCATTTGAAGCCGAACTGTTTAAAGAATTCTGTCACTTGTACGGGTGTAAGAAGATAAGAACCACACCGTACCACCCCCAAACCAATGGTCTCTGTGAGAAGATGAATCACATAGTCATTGATCTGCTGAAGACGGTACCACTTGACGAGAGGAATCGGTGGCCAGACCTACTACCTGACCTAGTAGATCTGTACAATCACATACCGGTGAGTTCCACCAACTGCACTCCAGCCTACCTTATGCGAGCAAGACCAGGAAAGCTGCCCATGGATTTGGAACTTGGTGTTGTAGAACCAGAAGCTGATGTTACTACTGAAGATTGGGACACAAACAGACAGGAACAGTACAGGAGAGTACAAGCCTGCGTGGAAGATAGTCTCAGTAAAGTAAGGGAAAAACAAGAGGAAAACTACAACAAAAGTGCGCCAGCTAAACCTTTTATGCCTGGAGAAATTGTGTTAAAAAGAAGAAGAAGAATGCACAAATTGGATGATCAGTGGGAACAAGAGCCATATGTCGTGCAAAATTCCAAATTTGACAACAGGAAAACCTGTACCATTAGCAAAGATGGAGGAAAGACGACCACCACGGTATCCAGAGACCATCTAAAACTGTGTCCAGACATGTTAAAACTTCCCGAGGAAGAACCTGTAATGGAAAAAGAGAAATCAGGTGAAGTCATACACACGGACCTAGGAGATTTTCCTGCAGATTGGACTTGTATCGGAGACGCTGTGATTATTCCAGTACTTCAATTTTACCAACCACAAGAAGCGCTTCAACGTCCAGTTGAACCAGGTGCCGCAGCAGAAGAAATAGTTCAAGAAGAACCTGCTCCTGTAGCATCTCCAGAAGTAGTATCTCAAAGAATGGAATCTCAAAATGTGGAACCTTCAGATGTTGGGTCTCAGGTAGAAGAATCCCCTGGCGGAGCAGAACCGCATCGCCCAGTCGCTAGTATGCTTGCCAGATCCCTAGAGAGGTGGAGGCGGATTTACAGTTTGCCAGCACGCAGCACAGATAGGCTTGATGCTACTATACCTGACACCACACCACGTAGGTCAGTACGCACAACGAAAGGAAGGTTACCTGTTAGGTACAAAGAGTAGTCCTAGCAAACTAGTCTAGTATGACCCAGATAGGGTTTACTCAACTGTACAAAGTTATGAAGAAAATTACATTTTATTGAGAATGTTATATGATAATGTTTATATGTTAAAGTGGTTATGATAGAAATGTGATTTTTTCTAGAAATGTTCTTATGCCAAGGACTGCGTGGCTGAGGACTTTGCCAGCCCAAAAACTTTAGTTGTAAATAGTTGGTACTCAGTGCCCCATCTTGGTTTTATGTAAAAGCCATTCTACCTCTGAAGAAAAACCCGTGGTGTGGCCTTGAGTGAGGTCTGCAGCAAAGAAGTCCTGCAGCCCACTCAGGACCCACGTGGGAGGTTTTTGGTGCGGGTCCTCCACAAGAATATTGTATTTATTGTAAAAAGTATTTTGATATTTTTCTATTTTGCAACTTGTACACAATGTAACGTTAAAGTGTCCTTACCTCCCACAAGGGATGAGTTATTTGTTGATGTTATTATAAAAATTGTTTTTCTATTTCAGCCCGGGAGTGCTGACGATAACTAGGGGGGGATGTGTGGCCCAGCTGCGCTTGGTACACATGTTCCCTGGAGTATGCACAAAAAGGTAATTACAAAACCTGATATTCATTCACATCTCACACTTCCCCAGGAGCCACCAGAGGGAGCCCTTTAGATTCAGGAATTTAGGGGTGTGGAGAAACGCAGCAGTAGGCATTCTAGCCAGACAGCCATTCTAGTTGTTGGTTTTACCTCAGACAGAGGAGATCTCCTGAGGACATCAGAGTGAGAGGATTCCTGTCAGAGCTCAGACATTCTAGTTCGGTCTGTTCAGCCAGTCTAGCTTGGGGTGATTCAGGAGTGAGTCATTCCTGTCAGAGCTAGTTCCTGTCAGAGTTGATTCCTGTCAGACGAGACAGAGGATGAAAGATTGCATGCTGTTATCTCAGAACATCTTGACTGTTAGTACCCTATGAAGGTGGAAAGTGACTCTCGGAGCGGGCTTGTATTCAGTCTGACGAAAGGTCCTGAAAGCTGCTCTGGACAGAGTCTAGGAAGGAAAAGAAGGAAGATGACTACAGTTATCGGAACATCGAGTTAACTGAGAAACGGTCAGTGAGCTGTGGAAGGAAGAAAGCTGACGACTACACCTACTGCTACCCGTGCTTATGTTAAGGGTGAGAGTAGGGCGACGGGCGAGTGGTGACAAGAGAAGAGAGAGAGTGACAGAGGCGTTACAGCAACAATTGCTGCCTCCACTCTGCTTAACCGGACGCCGGGTCCGAAGGCTTGCTAGAACCTTCACGGCTAGTAGGAGAAAACCGGAATCCCTGCTGGACTTCAGGTCGCAGAGGGGCCCTATAGTGCTGATACGTAACCGGGGTCAGGGAGAACAGGAGTCTAGCGGGACGCTGCACATAAAGACTTAGTTCTTGCCAAAAGAAGGCTCCACCACAATGTCGGCCGGGCATA
>JARQOD010008769.1:0-34236 GCA_033576555.1 Oophaga sylvatica
CATTCACATCTATCCTCAGGATGGTGTCATCACCTGTCCTACTGATGGTGTCATCACCTGTCCTCACGTGAGTAATCACCTGTCCTCGTATGGTGTCATCACCTGTCCTCATGATGGTGTCATCACTGTCCTCATGATGGTGTCGGTCACCTGTCCTAGTGATGTGTCATCACCTGTCCTCAGTGATGTGTCATCACCTGTCCTCAGTGATGTCATCACCTGTCTCAGTGATGATGTCATCACCTGTCCTCAGTGATGGTGTCATCACTGTCCTCAGAATGGTTCATCACTTGTCCTCAGTGATGGGTCTGTCATCAAGTGTCCTCACTGATGTGTCGTCACTGTCCTCAGGATGTGTCATCACCTGTCCTCAGTGATGTGTCATCACCTGTCCTCAGATGTTGTCATCACCTGTCCTCGAGATGGTGTCATCACTGTCTCTGAGATGTTGTCATCATCTGTCCTCAGAGATGTTGTCATCTGTCCTCAGAGATGTTATCATCTGTCCTCAGTGATGTTGTCATCATCGTCCCTCAGAGTGTCTCATCACTGTCCTCAAGATGTTGTCATATGTTCCTCAGTAGTTGTCATCACCTGTCCTCAGTGGTGGTATACTGTCACCTGTCCTCAGAGATGGTGTCATCACTGTCCTCAGAGATGTTGTCATCACTGTCCTCAGAGATGTCATCACCTGTCCTCAGTGATGGTGTCGTCACTGTCCTCAGTGATGGTGTCATCACCTGTCTCAGTGATGTGTCATCACCTGTCTCAGTGATGGTGCATCACTTGTCTCAGTGGTGTCATCACCTGTCCTCATGTATGGTGTGTGCATCACTGTCCTCAGTGATGTGTCATCACCTGTCCTCGAGATGGTGCTCACCTGTCCTCACTGATGGTATCACCTGTCCTCATGATGGTGTCGTCACCTGTCCTCATGATGGTGCTACTATCCTCCTAATGGTGTGTCACCTGTCCTCCGTGGTGATCTTCCCGGTCATACCTTCCTCAGTGATGGTGTCATCACCTGTCCTCATGATGTCTCACACCTGTCCTCAGAGATGTCATACCTGTCCTCAGATGGTGTCACCTGTCCTCAGGATGGTATCGTCCATGTCTATTCTTGGATGTTGTCACCTGTCCTATGGTGGTCGTCACCTGTCCTCAGTGATGGTGTCATCACCTGTCTTCAGTGATGGTGTCTCACCTTTCTTAGAGATTGTCATCAATGCCCAGGATGGTGCTCTACCTTTCCTCAGAATGTTGTCATCACCTGTCCTAGTGTGTGTCACCTGTCCTCAGTATGGTTGTCACCTGTCCTCATGAGTGTGTGTACCTGTCCTCAGGATAGTGTCATCACCTTCCTAGTGAGGTGTGATCACCTGTCCTCAGTGTGGTGTCATCACCTGTCCTGATTGTCATCACCTGTCCTCAGGATGTTGTCATCCCAGTCCTCATAGATGTTGTCATCACTTGTCCTCAGTGATTGTGCATCACCGTCCTCTGTGATTGTCATCACTTCCTCAGGATGGTGTCATCACCTTGGTCCTTACTGATGGTGTCATCACCTGTCCTCATGGTGATGTAATCACTGTCCTCAGTATGGGTGTCTCACCTGTCCCCTGATGGTGTCATCTACTGTTCTCACTGATGGTGTCGTCACCTGTCCTAGAGATGGTGTCTCACTGTCCTCAGTGATGTCATCACCTGTCCTCTAGTATGTGATGTCATCACCTGTCCTCAGTGATGGTGTCATCACCTGTCCTCAGAATTGTTCTCACACTGTCCTCAGTTGGTGTCATCACCTGTCCTCCTGATGGTGCTCACTGTCCTCAGAGATGGTGTCATCACCTGTCCTCAGTGATGTGTCATCACCTGTCCTCAGAGATGTTGTCATCACCTGTCTCAGAGTGTGTCATCATCTGTCCTCAGAGTGTTGCTCATCTGTCCTCGCTAATGTTGTCATCACCTGTCCTCAGTGTGTGTATCACTGTCCTCAGTATGTGTCATCACTGTCCTCAGATGATGGTGTCACTGTCTCCTGTCTCAGTATGAGTGTGTCATCACCTGTCTGTCAGTGTCACCGTCTGTGATGGTCATCACCTGTCCTCAGTGATGGTGTCTCACCTGTCCTCAGTGTTGTGTCATCACCTGTCCTCAGTGATGTGTCATCACCTGTCTCGGATGGTGTCGTCACCTGTCCTCAGTGAGGTGTTCACTGTCTGCCTAGGATGATGTCATCCCTGTCTCAGTGATGGTGTCTCCTGTGTATGGTGTCTCACCTGTCCTCATGATGGGTTCACCTGTCCTCGTGATAGTCACCTGTTCTGGGTCATCACCTGTCCTCAGATGTCTCACCTGTCTCATGATGGGTTCACCTGTCCTCATGATGGTGTCTCACTTCCTCATAGGTGTCTCACTGTTCTGATGTTCATCCTCAGGTGTGTCATCACTGTCCTCATGTATCACTGTCTCAGAGTGTATACCTTCCTCTGATGGTGTCATCACCTGTCCTCAGAGATGTGTCATCACCTGTCTCAGAGATGGTGTCTCACCTGTCCTCTGTGTGTGTCTCACCTGTCCTCAGGATGGTGCCATCACCTGTCCTCAGTGATGGGTCATCACTGTCCTCAGTGATGGTCATCACCTGTCCTCATGATGGTGTCTCACCTGTATGGTCTCATCACCTGTCCTCAGTGATGGGTCTCACCTGTCCTCAGTGATGGTGTCTATACCTGTCCTCATGATGTGTCTCACCTGTCCTCATGATGGTGTCATCACCTGTCCTCAGGATGGTGTCATCACCTGTCCTCAGTGATGGTGTCATCACCTGTCCTCAGGATGTTCATCACCTGTCCTCATGATGTGTCATCACTGTCCTCATGATGGTGTCACCTGTCCTCAGAGATGTTATCACCTGTCCTCAGATGAGGTCATCACCTGTCCTCAGATGGTCATCACCTGTCCTCATTGATGAGTGTCATCACCTTCCTCATGATGAGTCATCACCTGTCTCAGGATGTCATCACCTGTGGATGTGTCATCACCTGTCCTCTGATGGTGTCGTCACCTGTCCTCCTATGGTGTCGTCACCTGTCCTCAGTGATGTTGTATCACCTGTCCTACTGATGGTGTCATCACCTGTCCTTAAAGTGTTCAACTGTCCTCAGATGTGTCATCACCTGTCCTCAGAGATGTTATCACCTGTCCTCAGTGATGTTTGTCACCTGTCCTCATGATGGTGTCACTGTCCTCATGATGGTGTCATCACCTGTCCACATGATGGGTCTCACCTTCTCAGTGATGGTGTCGTCACCTGTCCTCAGTGATGGTGTGTCACCTGTCCTCAGATGTGTCATCACTGTCCTTAGTGATGTGTCATTACCTTCCTCAGTGATGGTGTCTCACTGTCCTCAGAGAGTACCACCTGTCCTCAGTGATAGTGTCATCACCTGTCTCAGAGATGTGTCATCACCTGTCCTCAGGATGTGTCATCACCTGTCCTCAAGTGTTGTCATCACTGTCCTCAGAGATGTTGCATCACCTGTCCTCAGTGTGATGTAATCACCTGTCCTCAGAGATGTGTCATCACTTGTCCTCAGTGATGGTGTCATCACCTGTCCTCAGTGAATGAGGTCATCACCTGTCCTCAGAGATGTGTCACAGAGATGTTGTCATCACCTGTCCTTAGAGATGGTGTCATCACCTGTCCTTAGAGATGGTGTCATCACCTGTCCTCAGAGATGTTGTCATCACCTGTCCTCAGAGATGTTGTCATCACCTGTCCTCAGAGATGTCATCACCTGTTGTCAGAGATGGTGTCTTCACCTGTCCTCTGTGGTGATGTAATCACCTGTCCTCAGTGATGAGGTCATCACCTGTCCTTATTGATGAGGTCATCACCTGTCCTAAGTGATGAGGTCATCACCTGTCCTCACTGATGGTATCCTCACTGATGGTCTCATCACCTGTCCTCACTAATATGTCGTCACCTGTCCTCAGTGATGGTGTCGTCACCTGTCCTCAGTGATGGTGTCGTCACCTGTCGTCAGTGATGGTGTCGTCACCTGTCCTCAGTGATGGTGTCGTCACCTGTCCTCAGTGATGGTGTCGTCACCTGTCCTCAGTGATGGTGTCGTCACCTGTCCTCAGAGATGGTGTCGTCACCTGTCCTCAGAGATGTTGTCATCACCTGTCCTCAGAGATGTTGTCATCACCTGTCCTCAGTGATGGTGTCATCACCTGTTTTCAGGGATGTTGTCATCATCTGTTCTCACAGATGTTGTCATCACTTGTCCTCAGAGATGGTGTTGTCATGTGTCCTCTGTGATGGTGTCACCTGTCCTCAGTGATGGTGTCGTCACCTGTCCTCACTGATGGTGTCATCATCTGTCCTCAGTGATGTTGTCATCACCTGTCATCACTGATGGTGTCATCACCTGTCCTCTGAGATGTTGTCATCACCTGTCCTCTGAGATGTTGTCATCACCTGTCCTCAGTGATGGTGTCATCACCTGTCCTCAGAGATGTTGTCATCACCTGTCCTCCGTGATGTAATCACCTGTCCTCAGTGATGGTGTCATCACCTGTCCTCAGAGAGGATGTCATCACCTGTTTTCAGAGATGGTGTCTTCACCTGTCCTCTGTGGTGATGTAATTACCTGTCCTCATTGATGAGGTCATCACCTGTCCTCACTGATGGTCTCATCACCTGTCCTCACTGATGGTGTCGTCACCTGTCCTCATTGATGGTGTCGTCACCTGTCCTCACTGATGGTGTCGTCACCTGTCCTCATTGATGGTGTCGTCACCTGTCCTCACCGATGGTGTCGTCACCTGTCCTCACCGATGGTGTCGTCACCTGTCCTCACCGATGGTGTCGTCACCTGTCCTCAGTGATGGTGTCATCACCTGTCCTCAGTGATGGTGTCATCACCTGTCTTTAGAGATGTTGTCATCACCTGTCCTCAGAGATGTTGTCATCACCTGTCCTCTGTGGTGATGTAATCACCTGGCCTCAGTGATGGTGTCATTTGTCCTCAGTGATGGTGTCATTTGTCCTCAGTGATGTTGTCATCACCTGTCCTTAGAGATGTTGTCATCACCTGTCCTCAGAGATGTTGTCATCACCTGTCCTCAGAGATGTTGTCATCACCTGTCCTCAGAGATGATGTCATCACCTGTCCTCAGAGATGTTGTCATCACCTGTCCTCAGTGATGGTGCCATCGCCTGTCCTCAAAGATGGTGTCATCACCTGTCCTCACCGATGGTGACGTCACCTGTCCTCAGTGAAAATGTCATCATCTGTCCTCATTGATGGTGTCATCAAATGTCCTCACTGATGGTGTTGTCACCTGTCCTCAGTGATGGTGTCATCACCTGTCTGCAGTGATGTGTCGTCACCTGGCCGCAGTGATGATGTCCTCCCCTGATGTCACCGCTCTCCAGATATCAGTGATATTATACAGCGGTGACATCACCGCTCTTCAGATATCAGTTATATTATACAGCAGTGACATCACCGCTCCCCAGATATCAGTTATATTATACAGCAGTGACATCACCGCTCCCCAGATATCAGTTATATTATACAGCAGTGACATCACCACTCTCCAGATATCAGTTATATTATACAGCAGTGACATCACCGCTCCCCAGATATCAGTTATATTATACAGCAGTGACATCACCGCTCCCCAGATATCAGTTATATTATACAGCAGTGACATCACCGCTCCCCAGATATCAGTTATATTATACAGCAGTGACATCACCGCTCCCCAGATATCAGTTATATTATACAGCGGTGACATCACCGCTCTCCAGATATCAGTTATATTATACAGCAGTGACATCACCACTCTCCAGATATCAGTTATATTATACAGCGGTGACATCACCGCTCTCCAGATATCAGTTATATTATACAGCAGTGACATCACCGCTCTCCAGATATCAGTTATATTATACAGCGGTGACATCACCGCTCCCCAGATATCAGTTATATTATACAGCAGTGACATCACCGCTCTCCAGATATCAGTTATATTATACAGCAGTGACATCACCGATCCCCAGATATCAGTTATATTATACAGCAGTGACATCACCGCTCCCCAGATATCAGTTATATTATACAGCGGTGACATCACCAGTCTCCAGATATCAGTTATATTATACAGCAGTGATATCAGTTATATTATACAGCAGTGACATCACCGCTCTCCAGATATCAGTTATCATATATAACAGCAGTGACATCACCGCTCTCCAGATATCAGTTATATTATACAGCAGTGACATCACCCTCTCCAGATATCAGTTATATTATAACACGTGAACATCACGCATCGCTCCAGATATCAGTTATATTATACAGCGTGACATCACCGCTCCCAGATATCAGTTATATTATACAGCAGTGACATCACCGCTCTCCAGATATCAGTTATATTATACAGCAGTGACATCACCGCTCTCCAGATATCAGTTATATTATACAGCAGTGACATCACCGCTCCCCAGATATCAGTTATATTATACAGCAGTGACATCACCGCTCTCCAGATATCAGTTATATTATACAGCAGTGACATCACCGCTCTCCAGATATCAGTTATATTATACAGCAGTGACATCACCGCTCTCCAGATATCAGTTATATTATACAGCAGTGACATCACCGCTCTCCAGATATCAGTTATATTATACAGCAGTGACATCACCATCTCCCAGATATCAGTTATATTATACAGCAGATGACATCACCGCTCTCCAGATATCAGTTATATTATACAGCAGTGACATCAACCGCTCTCCAGATATCAGTTATATTATACAGCAGTGACATCACCGCTCTCCAGATATCAGTTATATTATACAGCAGTGACATCACCGCTCTCCAGATATCAGTTATATTATACAGCGGTGACATCACCGCTCTCCAGATATCAGTTATATTATACAGCAGTGACATCACCGCTCTCCAGATATCAGTTATATTATACAGCAGTGACATCACCGCTCTCCAGATATCAGTTATATTATACAGCAGTGACATCACCGCTCTCCAGATATCAGTTATATTATACAGCAGTGACATCACCGCTCTCCAGATATCAGTTATATTATACAGCAGTGACATCACCGCTCTCCAGATATCAGTTATATTATACAGCAGTGACATCACCGCTCTCCAGATATCAGTTATATTATACAGCAGTGACATCACCGCTCTCCAGATATCAGTTATATTATACAGCAGTGACATCACCGCTCCCCAGATATCAGTTATATTATACAGCAGTGACATCACCCTCCCAGATATCAGTTATATTATACAGCAGTGACATCACCGCTCTCCAGATATCAGTTATATTATACAGCAGTGACATCACCGCTCCCCAGATATCAGTTATATTATACAGCAGTGACATCACCGCTCTCCAGATATCAGTTATATTATACAGCAGTGACATCACCACTCTCCAGATATCAGTTATATTATACAGCAGTGACATCACCGCTCTCCAGATATCAGTTATATTACACAGCAGTGACATCACCGCTCTCCAGATATCAGTTATATTATACAGCAGTGACATCACCGCTCTCCAGATATCAGTTATATTATACAGCAGTGACATCACCGCTCCCCAGATATCAGTTATATTATACAGCAGTGACATCACCACTCCCAGATATCAGTTATATTATACAGCAGTGACATCACCGCTCTCCAGATATCAGTTATATTATACAGCAGTGACATCACCGCTCCCCAGATATCAGTTATATTATACAGCAGTGACATCACCGCTCCCCAGATATCAGTTATATTATACAGCAGTGACATCACCGCTCTCCAGATATCAGTTATATTATACAGCAGTGACATCACCGCTCTCCAGATATCAGTTATATTATACAGCAGTGACATCACCGCTCTCCAGATATCAGTTATATTATACAGCAGTGACATCACCGCTCCCAGATATCAGTTATATTATACAGCAGTGACATCACCGCTCCCCAGATATCAGTTATATTATACAGCAGTGACATCACCGCTCTCCAGATATCAGTTATATTATACAGCAGTGACATCACCGCTCCTCAGATTCAGTTATATTATACAGCAGTGACATCACCGCTCCCCAAATATCGGTTATATTATACAGCGGTGACATGACTGCTCCCCAGATCTCGGTTATTATACAGCGGTGACATGACCGCTCCCCAGATCTCGGTTATTATATGACGGTGACATGACTGCTCCCCAGATCTCGGTTATTATACAGTGGTGACATGACCGCTCCCAGATCTCGGTTATTATATGACGGTGACATGACTGCTCCCCAGATCTCGGTTATTATACAGTGGTGACATGACTGCTCCGCAGATCTCGGTTATTATATGACAGTGACATGACTGCTCCCCAGATCTCGGTTATTATACAGATGGTGACATGACGCTCCGCAGATCGGTTATTATATGACGGTGACATGACTGCTCCGCAGATCTCGGTTATTATATGCGGTGACATCACCGCTCCCAGATATCAGTTATATTATACAGCGGTGACATGACCGCTTCCCCAGATCTCGGTTATATATACGCGCGTGACATGACCGCTTCCCAGATCTCGGTTATTATATGACGGTTGGGTTTGTAGATCTGGACACTGCTGCGTTGAGCAGATCGTGCTATTATCTGAGCTCCTTTCTCCCGTCTTCCATCAGCCGGTGACGTTGTTGCCGCCTCCGCTGTGCAGTATATGGAGGCGGCAAGCTGCTCGGGGGAGGTGATGCTGCAGTGATAATCTGCTGTGATAATGTGCGACATCTTCACGTGGACGGCTGTATGTGCCATATCCCCACACCCTCATAGTGTGGATGGGCTCTGTCACGCTGTATAGCAGATATATATATGAGATGTCTGTAATCTATATCAAAAGGGCAACATACTATATAACATGCGCATAGATATATTAAACAGATTTACCTGACAGAATGTCCACTGGGTCAAAACGGAATCCGTAATACGCTGTCTCCGGCTAGAGGGTGACCGGGGTCTAAGCTGACCCTGAACTGGGGTCCTAACTAATCCCTCAACCTGGAGGTACTGTTAAAGGTACAGAGGTCCAGGCCACCAGCGTAAACCCTGTCTCCTATCAATCCCTGCCAACTGTATTCTAGTCCTAAGAAGGACCCTGAATACCACCAAAGGGAATGAACAGGTAACGGATAATGAACAGAAAGACATACAAGAAAGAGAAGGAATAAAGTAAATAAAGTCTTACATACAACACTCACACACAGTAGGAACACCTAAGGTCTCAGAGATTTAACTATAAGCTATAAGAGTAAAAACACCTAATGAACTCTTAGCTTAAATATTCTCAGAACCGCTCCAGTCTGCTGAACTACATGAATGCTTTCACCGGCGTCTAACACCCAGACTGGCAGAAATATAAAGGAAACTAATTAGAACATAAACAAAAGCAGCCGGGCGAGGCTGCACCTAGCCTTAGCAAAGAGCTAGGAAAAATTAACTCTCACATCACCAAAAAACAAAGAAACAGAAGCTCAGCTGTGAGAAGTCAGAATGTGCAATCGCGACGATCTTCGTGGCGATGCACCCATGACAGTACCCCCCCTTCTACGAGGGGCCTCCGGACCCTCATGACCAGGTCTGTCCGGGTGAGTTGTGTGAAAGGTCCGTCCACGTTATCATTGACCACCACTGAAGGAGGTAGAGGTGACGGTATGACTGGTGCCACATACTTTTTAAGTAATGACTTGTGAAACACATTATGAATTTTAAACGTAGGAGGGAGGTCCAGACGAAATGCCACAGGATTAATTATGGAGCTGATCCTGTACGGCCCGATGAATCTGGGACCCAACCTCCAGGAGGAAACTTTAAGTTTAATATTCCTGGTAGACAACCACACCAGATCATTCACCTTCAGATCTCGACCAGAAACTCTCCCCCTATCACCATCCGTTTGTAACGGTTCTCCGTAACCTTCAGTCTTAACTGATCTGGAACTATCAGTCTCCCTGGAAGTCCCACAGGGGCGTCCCCCTGAGCCCCCAATACCTCCCCCTCAAGCTCAGAGCATACAGCTGACACTACAACTCCCTCCTGAGGAATAGGAACCGGATCATCCATCCTCCCGGTCCCTGGGAAAGTACGAGATAAGGCATCAGGAAGCAACTTTATTGAGCAGTCATATGCGCGATGAGGAGGTAACTCTTTACACCCCTCCTCTGAGAACATCTCCCCAAAGTCCTCCAGAAAAGGAGGCAAAGTCCTAGGTACAACCGCACCGATGACCGTGCTCATGCAGTTATTCTTGCAAAATTCACCCCACTGGCTAATCTTTCTGGATTGCCAATCAATCACTGGGTTATGTTTAGCCAACCAAGGAAGTCCCAACACAATAGGAGTAGGTAGACCCTCCAACACATAACAAGACAATTGCTCTTTATGTATTGCCCCTACTCGAAGATCTATGTTATGAACAGCTTGAACCAAGCTACCTTGACCAAGAGGTCTAGAATCAATAGAGAGTATAGGGACCGTTTGGCCAATACACTCAGTTGCATACCATGCACCTGGGCAAACCGAGCGTCCACAAGATTAGCCCCGGACCCACTATCAAGAAAAACAGAAATCCTCTCAGTTCTAGTACCAATCACCACCTCCGCAGACACGATAAACGGAGAGGGATTTGGGGACGAAATACAGACTCCCAGGTTAACTCCTTGGGTCAAAGAGGTCCGGGATGGACAACCCCCAACAAAATGTCCCTCTCTCCCGCAAAAGAAACACCTTCTAGTCTTGCGGCGCACCGCCGATTCCCTCCTACAAAATGATGTCCCTCCCAACTGCATGGGTTCCTCAGAACAGACCAGGGAACCTCAGTATAAGGACTTTAGTAGTAGGTGGAGTCATCATGGGGGGCGGAGTTACCTCGCGTCTTCCCCGAAGTCGTCTATCAATGCGAATAGCGAGGGCCATAGCAGCCTCCAGTGATGGAGGAGAATCATACTGAGCCAACACATCTTTTAATTTGTCAGACAACCCTTGACAAAACTGGCTCCTAAGAGCTGGGTCATTCCACTGAGTATCTGTTGCCCATCTACGGAACTCAGAAGAATATTCCTCCGCTGGACGATTTCCTTGCCGTATTTTACGTAACTTTGTTTCAGCAAGGGAAACTCGATCCGGATCATCATATACCAGACCCAGGGCAGTAAAAAATCGATCCACTGACTGGAGATCTGGGAGCCTGGAGGAATAGAGAACGCCTAAGATTGAGGGTCCCCTTGTAAGAGCGAGATAACAATTCCCACCCTCTGCTCTTCACTCCCAGATGACCGAGGCCGCAGCCGAAAGTACAATTTACATGCCTCCCGGAAAGTAAAAAATTTGTCCCGCCCACCAGTGAACCTGTCCGGGAGAGCAACCTTAGGTTCAGATCTGGCTTGCTCTGGGAGGGACAAAACCTTGGACTTAATGTCTGCAAATTCCATGGACAACCCCTGCAACTGCCGGGCCAGCTGGGCTACTGGATCCATGACAGCTGGGGAGAATCTTTAGTTTGGGCCGGTGAAAATGTCACGCTGTATAGCAGATATATATATGAGATGTCTGTAATCTATATCAAAAAGGGCAACATACTATATAACATGCGCATAGATATATTATAACATGGATTTACCTGACAGAATGTCCACTGGGTCAAAACGGAATCCGTAATACGCTGTCTCCGGCTAGAGGGTGACCGGGGTCTAAGCTGACCCTGAACTGGGGTCCTAACTAATCCCTCAACCTGGAGGTACTGTTAAAGGTACAGAGGTCCAGGCCACCAGCGTAAACCCTGTCTCCTATCAATCCCTGCCAACTGTATTCTAGTCCTAAGAAGGACCCTGAATACCACCAAAGGGAATGAACAGGTAACGGATAATGAACAGAAAGACATACAAGAAAGAGAAGGAATAAAGTAAATAAAGTCTTACATACAACACTCACACACAGTAGGAACACCTAAGGTCTCAGAGATTTAACTATAAGCTATAAGAGTAAAAACACCTAATGAACTCTTAGCTTAAATATTCTCAGAACCGATCCAGTCTGCTGAACTACATGAATGCTTTCACCGGCGTCTAACACCCAGACTGGCAGAAATATAAAGGAAACTAATTAGAACATAAACAAAAGCAGCCGGGCGAGGCTGCACCTAGCCTTAGCAAAGAGCTAGGAAAAATTAACTCTCACATCACCAAAAAACAAAGAAACAGAAGCTCAGCTGTGAGAAGTCAGAATGTGCAATCGCGACGATCTTCGTGGCGATGCACCCATGACAGGCTCCATGTCGTTCCCTAGTCTCTATCTGAGCCAGTCACATGACCCGTAATGTGCGAGCAGCAGATTCACAGCGGTGCAGAGGATTTCAGCAGTGGGGCAGTTAGTGCTCTGATCCTTCTTGGTTGTAGGTGTGGGGTGTACATATTTCACCTTGTTCCCCTGACATAGGAGCAGCGAGTGACCAGCCGGGCAGTTTCCCATCCCCCTCGCCGTACATCTGGCCACTGCCGCCCCCACGTGTTGGCACTGTATTCGAGGACACGGGAGGGGTCATCACCTCTGGGTATATTACTCCTCATTCTGTGCCGTCTCATCTGTGCGCCCCCCATATGGTCACGTCATGTTGGGGGTCCCAGCGACAATGGGACGATTCCTCTATAAAGTATGCCATGTGCACCTCGTCATGTGACACCCGACAGTAAGATGGCGGCGGTGTCCGTGCGACGTGTCTGGGGCAGCGCCTGGCCTGACCGTGTGATCCGCTCTCCAGGTCTTCACGATCAGACGGATCACCCGGGTCACAGCGTTCTTGTCTTCACCGCCTGTGTGATCCCAGATTAGTAAGAATGGTGAGAGTCGCGGATGGCGCAGCACCTGCCGCCCCTCAGGCCTGAGCCCCCCAGAGCTTATATCCAGAGACAAAGATCTATTGTGTGAAGAGTAGAGATAGAAGAGGATAACCCCCACCATCTCCACCATCTGCCACTCTTTTGTCTGCAGCTTTTCACCCGACGTCTCAGCTGGACATCTCCGGATTACAATGGTTTCTCTGTCATTGAGATGTGAGCGAGGCGCGACAGTCTGCGCCTCCATGGCCTGGGATGGGAGACTGAGGGAAGTGGAAGAAAGATGGAGAGGAATAGGAAGAAGAAGAAGAAGAAGAAAAGTAAGAAAGGAGAAGAGGAAAAAGGAATAGCAAGAAAGGGGAAGAGTAAAGAAGAAGAGGAAGAAGAGGAATAGCAAGAAAGGGGAAGAGGAAAGGAGAAGAGGAAGAAGAGGAATAGCAAGAAAGGGGAAGAGGAAAGGAGAAGAGGAATAGCAAGAAAGGTGAAGAGGAAAGGAGAAGAGGAAGAAGAGGAATAGCAAGAAAGGAGAAGAGTAAAGGAGAAGAGGAAGAAGAGGAATAGCAAGAAAGGTGAAGAGGAAAGGAGAAGAGGAAAAAGGAATAGCAAGAAAGGGGAAGAGTAAAGAAGAAGAGGAATAGCAAGAAAGGGGAAGAGGAAAGGAGAAGAGGAAGAAGAGGAATAGCAAGAAAGGGGAAGAGGAAAGGAGAAGAGGAATAGCAAGAAAGGTGAAGAGGAAAGGAGAAGAGGAAGAAGAGGAATAGCAAGAAAGGAGAAGAGTAAAGGAGAAGAGGAAGAAGAGGAATAGCAAGAAAGGTGAAGAGGAAAGGAGAAGAGGAAAAAGGAATAGCAAGAAAGGGGAAGAGTAAAGGAGAAGAGGAATAGCAAGAAAGGTGAAGAGGAAAGGAGAAGAGGAAGAAGAGGAATAGCAAGAAAGGGGAAGAGTAAAGGAGAAGAGGAAGAAGAGGAATAGCAAGAAAGGTGAAGAGGAAAGGAGAAGAGGAATAGCAAGAAAGGGGAAGAGGAAAGAAGAGGAATAGCAAGAAAGGGGAAAGAAAGGGAAGAGGAAGAAGAGGAAAGCAAGAAAGGTGAAAGAAGGAGAAGGGAATAGAAGAAGGAAGAGGAAAGAAGAGGAATAGCAAGAAAGGGAAGTAAGGAGAAAGGAGAGAGGAATGCAAGAAGGAGAGGAAAGAAGAGGAAGCAAGAAGGAAGAGGAAAGGAGAGAGAAGAAGAAAGGAAAGAAAGAGGTAGAAGAAAGGGAAGAGGAAAGGAAGAAGGAATAGAAGAGGGAAGGGAAAGAAGAGGAAGAGGAAAAGAAGGAAAGAAGGGAAGGGAGAAGAGGATAGCAGAAAGGGAGGAAGAGAAGAAGAGAGAGAAAGAGGAGGAGAAGAGGAATAGCAAAGGGAGAGAAAGAGGAAGAGAGGATAGAAGAAGGGAGAGAAGGAAGAAAGGAATGAGAGGAGAGAAAGGAGAGAGAAGAGGAAAAGAGGAAGGAAGAGAGGAATAGCAGAAAGGAAGAAAGGAGAAGAGGAAAAGAGAAAGAAGAAAGGGAGAAAGGAAAGAAGAAAGGGAGAGTAAAGAGAGGAAGGGAAAGAAAGGAGAAGAAGAAAGGAGAGGAAGAAGAGGAAGAAGAAAGAGAAAGGGAAGAAAGGAAAGAGGAAAAGAAAAAGGAAAGGGGAAGAGGAGAAAGAAGAAGAGGAAAGATAGAAGAAGAGAAGGAGAGAGAAGAAGAAAGGAGAGAAAGAAGAAGAAGAAGGAGAGGAAAGAGAGAAGGAAGAGGAAGAAGAAAGAAGAGGAAAGAGGAGAAAGGAAGAAAAAGGAGAGAAAGGAGAAAAAAAGAGAAGGGGAGTAAGAGAAGAATAAGAAAGGAGAAAGAGAGAAAAGAGGATAGAAGAAAGGAGAGAAAGGAGAAGAAAGAATAGAAAGAGGGAAGAAGAAGAAGAAAAGGGAGAGAGAAAGAAGGTGAAGGAAGGAAAAAGAGAATAGAAAAAAAAAAGAAAAGGAAAAGAAAAAGAAAGAGAGGAAAGAGGAGAAGAAGGAAAGAGATAAGAGGGAAGAGAAAGGAAGGAAAAGGAATAGCAAGAAAGGGAAAGGAAAGGAGAAAGAGAAGAGAAAGGGAAAGAAGAGAGGAAAAAGAGAAAGAAGAAAAGAAGGAAGAGAAAGGAGAAGAGAAAAGAGATAAAAAGAAGGGAAGGGAAAGGAGAAGAGGAAAAGAGGAATAGCAAGAAAGGGGGGAAGAATAAGGAAGAAAGAAAAAGGATAGCAAGAAGGGAAGAGAAAGAAAGGAAAGAGGAATAGCAAGAAAGGGGGAAGGAGAAGGAAAAGAGGAATAGCAAGAAAGGGAGAGAAAGGAGAAGAAGGAGAAGAGGAAAGAGGGAAGAGAAGGAGAAAGAAAAAGAGGAATAGCAAGAAAGGGAAGAGAAAAGAGAGAAGAGGAATAGAAGAAAGGAAGAGAAAGGAAAAGGAAAGAAGAAGGGAAGAGAAGAAAGAAAAGGAATAGCAGAAGGAAAGAAGAGAAAAGGAATAGAAAGAAAGGGGAAGAGGAAAGAGAAGAAAGAAGAAAGGAAAGAAGAGGAATGAAGAAGGAAGGAAAGAGAAGAGAATACAAGAAGGGGAAGAGAAAGGAGAAGAGGAAAAGAGGAAAGCAAGAAAGGGAAGAGGAAAGGAGAAGAGGAAAAGAGGAAAGAAGAAAGGTGAAAGGAAAGGAGAGAGGAAAAAGAGGATAGCAAGAAGGGAAGGAAAGAAAGAGGAAAAAGAAGAGAAAGGAAGAGGAAAAGAGGAAAGAAGAAAGGGAAGAGGAAAGGAGAAGAGGAAAAGGAAGAAGAAAGGTGAAGAGGAAGAGAGGGAAGAGAAGCAAGAAAGTAAGGAAAGAAGAAGAGGAATGCAAGAAAGGAAGAGAAAGGAGAGGAAAAGAATAGAAGAAAGGGAGAAGGAAAGAAGGAAGGGAGAGGGAAGAGGAAGAGAAGAGGAAAGAGAGGAAAGAGAAAGGAAGAGAAAGGAAAGGAAAGAGAAGAGAAGAAAGAAAAGAAGAAAGGGAAAGAAAAGGGAAAGGGAAAGGAAGGAAAAGGAAAGCAAGAAGGAAGAAAGGAAAGGAAAGATGCAAGAGGTAAGAGAAGGAAAGGAAAGAGAAAGAAGAGAAGAGAAGAGAAGTGAAAGAAGAAGGAAGAAAGAAAGTAAGGAGGGAAAAATAGAATGAAAAGAAAGAGAAAAAGAAAAGAAGAGGAGAAGGAAGAGGAAAGAAATAAAAAAAAAAAAGAAATAGAAGAAGAGGAAAGAAGAAAGGAAAGAAGAAGGAAGAGAAAGGAAAGAGAAAAGATAAAGTGAAAGGAAGGAGAGGGAAAAAAGGAGAGAAAGAAAAGAAAGAAGAAGGGAGAGAAAAGAAGAAAAAGGAAGAAGAGGAAGAAGGGAAGAAAAAGAGAAAAGAAGAGAGAAAGGAAAAAAGGGAAAGAAAGAAAAAAGAAGAAAAAGGAAGAGGAGAATAGCAAGAAAGGTGAAGAGGAAAGGAGAAGAGGAAAAGAGGAATAGCAAGAAGGTGAAGAGGAAAGGAGAAGGGATAGCAAGAAAGGGGAAGAGGAAAGAGAGGAATAGCAAGAAAGGAAGAGGAAAGGAGAAGAGGAAGAAGAGAATAGCAAGAAAGGGGAAGAGTAAAGGAGAAGGGAATAGCAAGAAAGGGGAAGAGTAAAGGAGAAGAGGAATAGCAAGAAAGGGGAAGAGTAAAGGAGAAGAGGAAGAAGAGGAATAGCAAGAAAGGTGAAGGGAAAGGAGAAGGAATAGCAAGAAAGGGGAAGAGGAAAGAAGAGGAGAAGAGGAATAGCAAGAAGGTGAAGAGGAAGAAGAGGAATAGCAAGAAAGGTGAAGAGGAAAAGAGGAATAGCAAGAAAGGGGAAGGGAAAGGAGAAGAGGAATAGCAGAAAGGGAAGGGAAAGAGAGGAAGAAGAGGAATAGCAAGAAAGGGAAGAGTAAAGGAGAAGAGGAAGAAGAGGAATAGAAAGAAAGAAAGAAGAGGAAGAAGAGGAATAGCAAGAAAGGGAAGAGAAAGGAGAAGAGGAAAAAGAGGAATAGCAAGAAAGGTGAAGAGGAAAGGAGAAGAGGGAATAGCAAGAAAGGGAAGAGGAAAGGAGAAGAAGGAATAGCAAGAAAGGGAGAGGAAAGGAAAGAGGAATAGCAAGAAAAGGAAGGGAAGAAGAGGAATAGCAAGAAAGGTGAAGAGGAAAGGAGAAGAGAAAAAGCAAGAAAGGGAAGAGTAAGGAGAGAGAAGAAGAGGAATAGCAAGAAAGGGAAGAGAAAGGAGAAGAAAAGGAATAGCAGAAAGGGAAGAGAAAGGAGAAGAGGAAAGAGGAATAGCAAGAAAGGGAAGAGAAAGAAGAGGAATAGCAAGAAAGGGAAGAGGAAGAAAGGAATAGCAAGAAAGGTGAGAGGAAAGGAGAAGAGGAATAGCAAGAAAGGGGAAGAAAAAGAAGAGAATAGCAGAAAGGGGAAGAGGAAAGGAGAAGAGGAAAAAGAAAGAAGAAAGGGGAAGAAGGAAGGAATAGCAAGAAAGGGGAAGAGTAAAGGAGAAGAGGAATAGCAAGAAAGGGAAGAGAAAGGAGAAGAGGAAAGAAGAGGAATAGCAAGAAAGGTGAAGAGGAAAGGAGAAGAGGAAGAAGAGGAATAGCAAGAAGGGTGAAGAGGAAAGGAAAGAGGAAGAAGAGGAATAGCAAGAAAGGGGAAGAGGAAAGAAGAGGAATAGAAAGAAAGAGGAAAGAAAGTGAAGAGGAAGAAGAGGAATAGCAAAAGTGAAGAGGAAGAAGAGAATGCAAGAAAGAGGGAGAAGAGGAATAGCAAGAAAGGGGAAAGAAAAGGAGAGGAATAGCAAGAAAGAGAGAGAAAGGAGAAGAAGAGGAAGAAGAGGAATAGCAAGAAAGGGAAGAGAAAGAAGAGAAGAAGAGGAATAGCAAGAAAGGGAGAGGAAAGAAAGAGGAAGAAGAGAATAGCAAGAAAGGTGAAGGGAAAGGAGAAGAGGAAAAAGAGGAATGAAAGAAAAGTGAAGAGGAAAGGAGAAGAGGAAAAAGAGGAATAGCAAGAAAGGTGAAGAGGAAAGGAGAAGAGGAAAAAGAGAGAATAGCAAGAAAGGTGAAGAGGAAAGGAGAAGAGGAAAAAGAGGAATAGCAAGAAAGGAAGAGGAAAGGGAGAAAAAGAGGAATAGCAAGAAAGGTGAAGAGTAAAGGAGAAAGAGGAAAAAGAGGAATAGCAAGAAAGGTGAAGGGAAAGGAGAAGAGGAAAAAGAGGAATAGCAAGAAAGGGAAGAGGAAAGGAGAAGAGGAAAAGAGGAATAGCAAGAAAGGGAAGAGTAAAGGAGAAGAGGAAAAGGAATAGCAAGAAAGGTGAAGGAAAGGAGAAGAGGAAAAGAGGAATAGCAAGAAAGGGAAGAGGAAAGGAGAAGAGGAAGAAGAGGAATAGCAAGAAAGGTGAAGAGGAAAGGAGAAGAGAAAAAGAGAATAGCAAGAAAGGTGAAGAGTAAAGGAAGAGAGGAATAGCAAGAAAGGGGAAGAGGTAAAGGAGAAGAGGAAGAAGAGGAATAGCAAGAAAGGTGAAGAGGAAAGGAGAAGAGGAAGAAGAGGAATAGTAAGAAAGGGGAAGAGGAAAGAGAGAGGAAGAAGAGGAATAGCAAGAAAGGGGAGAGGAAAAGAGGAAGAAGATGAATAGCAAGAAAGGTGAAGAGGAAAAGAGGAATAGCAAGAAAGGTGAAGAGGAAGAAGAGGATGGAAAGGAGAAGAGGAAGAGAGGAATAGCAGAAAGGGGAGAGGAAAGAGAGAATAGCAAGAAAGGGAAGAGAAAGGAGAGGAATAGCAAGAAAGGGGAAGAGTAAAGGAGAAGAGGAAGAAGAGGAATAGCAAGAAAGGGAAGAGGAAAGAAGAGGAAGAAGAGGAATAGCAAGAAAGGTGAAGAGGAAAGGAGAAGAGGAAAAAAGGAATAGCAAGAAAGGTGAAGAGGAAAGGAGAAGAGGAAAAAGAGGAATAGCAAGAAAGGGGGAAAGAGGAAAGAGAAGAAGAGGAAAAAGAGGAATAGCAAGAAAGGTGAAGAGGAAAGGAGAGAGGAAAAAGAGGATAGCAAGAAAGGTGAAGAGGAAAGGGAAGAGGAAAAAGAGGAATAGCAAGAAAGGTGAAGAGGAAAGGAGAAGAGGAAAAAGAGGAATAGCAAGAAAGGTGAAGAGGTAAAGGAGAAGAGGAAGAAGAGGAATAGCAAGAAAGGTGAAGAGGAAAGGAGAAGAGGAAAAAGAGGAATAGCAAGAAAGGTGAAGAGAAAGGAGAAGAGAAAAGAGGAATAGCAAGAAAGGTGAAGAGGAAAGGAGAAGAGGAAAAAGGAATAGCAAGAAAGGTGAAGAGTAAGAGAAGAGGAGAAGAGGAATAGCAAGAAAGGAGAAGAGGAAAGGAGAAGAGGAAAAAGAGGAATAGCAAGAAAGGTGAAGAGGAAAGGAGAAGAGGAAAAAGAGAATAGAAGAAAGAGTGAAAGGAAAAAGAGGAATAGCAAGAAAGGGAAGAGGAAAGGAAAGAGGAAAAAAAGGAATAGCAAGAAAGGTGAAAAGGAAAGGAGAAGAGGAATAGAAGAAAGGGAAGAGGAAAGGAGAGAGGAATAAAGAAAAGGGAAGGAAAGGAGAAGAGGAAGAAGAGGAATAGAAGAAAAAAAACATAAAAAGTGAGACGTAGGAAGAAACAAGAAGGAATAGGAAAAAATAGGATAAAAGGAAAGAAGAGCAAGTGCAAGACAAAGGAAAGGGAGAAAATAAAGATTATTATAAAAAATAAAGATTATTATAAAGGGAGAAGAAGAATAAAGAAATATGAAGAGGAAGAATTAATAAAAAGGAGGAACAAAGAGGATGAAAGAAGAAAAGAAAAAGTAAGATTGAAGAGAAAAGGGAAGAGAGGAGGAAAAATAACAGAAAAAAGGAGGAGTGGAGAAAAACGAATAATAAAAAGAAAGAAGACAGAAAACGAGGAAGAAGAAAAAGAAAGCTGAAGAATATGAAAAGTGAAAGAAAGTGGAGGAAGGTGAAAAAAGAGGAAGAACATGACAGAACAATTTGAAAAAGAGAAGAAAAAAGAAATGAATGAAGAGAGGAGGAGAAAACTAAGAAATACGAGGAGCAAGATGAAGGAAAGAGTAAATAAAATAAAGACAAAAGAGGAATAATAATAATAATAATAATCTTTATTTTTATATAGCGCTAACATGTTCCGCAGCGCTTTACAGTTTGCACACATTATCGTCACTGTCCCCGATGGGGCTCACAATCTAGATTAAGAAAGGAGAATAAGAAAAGAACAAGCGGAGGAGGAAGAAGAAAGAAGAGAAGGAAAGAAAATGGTGAAGAAAGGAGAAAAGAAAATTAACAAGATGAGTAAAAAGGAGAAGAGAAAGGAATAAATAAGATTAAAAGCGGAAAGAAAAGAGGGGGAGCAAGGGGAAGGAGATGGTGGGAAATAAATGACTATGGGTGACAATTGAACAGGAATTGGATGAAGATGGCTGCAAATACAGGAGACCTGTTGTCACAAGTGATTTATTCAGTTCCTCCTAGGTGGTTTCTCTTGCTCTTTTAGCTTCTCCTGGACAGTCGCTCTGGTGTCTCCAGTCCCTCATGTTCCTTATAGTAGTTGTCTTTAGTTCCTCCAGTTTTTTTCCTTGTAGTCTCTCTGGTTCCTCCTAGGCGTTGACACTAGTTCATCCAGAACCTTCTGGGAGGTCTCTCTGTTTCCTCTGGATGTGTCTTTAGTTTCTCCAGATTTTCCTGAGTGTTCTCACAGGTTCTTCATGGCCTTTAGTTTCTTTCTTGGTGGTCACTCTGTTTCCCCGTGGGTGGTCACTCTTTAGTACCTCCAGTTTTTTCTGGGCAGGCTCTTTGGTTCGTCCTGCGTGCTATTACTAATTCCTTCAGATTCTCTTGGGCAGTCTCCTCATGGGTTTTGTCTTTAGTTTCTTCTGTTCTTCTTGAGAGGTTTCTGTTTCACCTGTCTGATCTTTTTTGTTTTACCTGGGTGTTGTCTAATTATTCCAGTTTCCATGTCGATTGTTCTCGTTTCTCCAGGGTGTTATCACTAGGTACTCCTACTCTTCCTGGAGTGTTCCTCCTGAGGGTTGGCTTTAGTTTCTCCAGTTTCTAGTTCCTCCAGATTCTTCTGGATGTCCTCTTTGGTGGCGCTAAAGGCAACACCCAGGGGAATCAGACTCTCCTCACTGTTTCTCCCTGGTTGTTGCCTCTAATTCCTCCAGATTCTTCTGAGTGGTCACTCTGGTTTCTTCTTCTGAATTGCTCTAGATTCTTTGGGCAGTCTACATGGTTTGTCTAGTTCATCCTGGGTGTTGTCTCTAGTTTCTCTTGATATTTGCAAGAGATTCCACTTTGGTATTGGCTTTAGTTTCTCTAGATACTTGTGGGCAGACTTTCTGTCTCTTGGGTGTTGCCTCTAGTTCCTCCAGATTCTTATGGGTGGCCTATTTTGAGGAACTATAGGTAACCTCCAATGGACCCATAGTGGCTAGCCAGCAGAATCTGGAAAAAATCGAAAAACCGCCAAGGAGAAATCAGATTCTTTTGGGTAGCCTCTCTGGTTTATCCTGGGTGTTGCCTATTTCCTTCAGATTCTTTTGCACTGTCTCTTTAGTTTCCCTGGGTGTTGCCTCTAGTTCTTATTCCCCGTTTCTTCTGGGTAGCTTTTCAAGTTACTCCTGGATGTTGCCTCTGGTTCCTCCAGATTCTTCCAGGTGGTCTCTCTGGTTTCCTCTGAGTGCTGCCTCTAGTTCCTCCATTTTATTCTGGACAGTCTGGCAGTCAGGTTCCTCCTAGGTGTTGCCTGTAGGTCCTCCAGTTTCTTTTGCACAGTCTCTTAAGTTCCTCCAGTTCCTTCTGGGCAGCATCTCAGGTTCCTCCTGGGTTTTTTCTATTTCCTTCAAATTCTTTTGAACAGTCTCTTTAGTTCTCCCTGTGTGTTTTCTTTTTGTTTAGTACAGGGGTCTCAAACTGCATTCCTCGAGGGCCGGAAACCGTGCGTGTTTTCAAGATTTCCTTAGCATTGCACTAGGTGCTGGAATCATTATCTGTGCAGGTGATTAAATTATCACCTGTGCAATACAAGGAAATCCTGAAAATATGACCTGTTTGCGGCCCTTGAGGAATGCAGTTTGAGACCTCTGGTTTAGTACCTGTTACTCCAGATTTTTCTGGGCAGCCTCTCTGGTTTCATCTAGTGCCTCCAGTTTCTTGGCAGATTCTCAGGTTCCTCCTAGGTGTTGCCTCTAGTTTCTTTTACAGCATATTTTTAGTTCCTCCTGGGTATTGCCTTTAATTCCTACAGTTTCTTTTGCACAGTCCCTTTAGTTCCTCCTATGTGTTTTCTCTTTTTTCATCAGCTTCTTCTTGGCAGCCCCTCAAATTCATTGTTTGTTGCCTCTAGTCCATCCAGATTCTTCTGGTTACCCTCTCTGATTTCCTCTGTGTGTTGTTTTTAGTTCCTCCAGATTCTTGGCAGCCTCTCAGGTTACTCCTAGTTGTTGCCTCTATTTCATTCAGTTTCTTTTGCACAGTATCTTTAGTTCCTCCTGGCTATTGCCTTTAAGTTGCTACAGTTTGTTTTGCAAAGTACCTTTAGTTCCTCCTGTGTTTTCTCTTGTTCCTTCAGCTTCTTCTTGGCAGCCTCTATGATTCCTCATGGTTGTTGCCTCTAGTTCCTAGATTCTTCTGGTCAGCCTTTATGATTTCCTCTGGGTATTGTCTCTAGTTCCTCCAGTTTATTGGCATCTCTCAGGTTCCTCCTAGGTGTTGCCTCTAGTTCCGCAGTTTCTTTTGCACAGTCCCTTTAGTTCTTCCTGGGTGTTTTCTCTTGTTCATTCAGCTTCCTCTGAGCAGCCTCTCTGGTTTCCTCTGGGTGTTGTCTCTAGTTCCTCCAGTTTCTTCTGGGCAGCCTCTCTGGTTCCTCCTGGGTATTGTCTTTAGTGCCTTCAGTGTTTTTCTTAGGATGATTTGATTTACTAAGATATCTTCAGATTCCCTACAATTTATAGACTTATTTCCCCTAAATGCCTACGAATATTGAAAAAAGTATCTGCTCTATTATCGGAGCCATTACCTGGATCCCAGCAGCATACAAAGGAATGGTAGGAGCTTCCGTTCCTCTGCCCCAACGTGCACGTTTCGCCCAGCTTCTTCAGGGGGCGTGTCTGAGGCAGAGGATGTGTGAGATTAAAAGGATGCTGCTGGGATCCAGGTAATGGCTCCGGTAATCTCCATATTGACTTAGGTACTTCACAGCTGTATCTTTTGTGTATAAACAAATTAGCTACATATATCCTGGTTGTCAGATATCTATTGAATATGACTGGCGGTTAAAACTAACTATTGGGGGACATACCAGAGATATATTAAGTAGTCA
Organism: Oophaga sylvatica; assembly: GCA_033576555.1. Classification (NCBI taxonomy): domain Eukaryota; kingdom Metazoa; phylum Chordata; class Amphibia; order Anura; family Dendrobatidae; genus Oophaga; species Oophaga sylvatica. Next base: position 23,349 of record JARQOD010008769.1, read on the forward strand.
CTGTGCCCTGAAACAGGAATATATATTATAGTTAAGAATTGGTGATTTCTCGGTGATAATACCTGTGTAGATAAGCAACCATGTTCAGCATGGCTATTTTTCATATGTGGCCTTACCATGCAGCTAAATTTATTATCTAAGGAAGCTTATACCGTTCCTCTTTTATCCTGCACCTTTTTGATAAAGTTAATGTATCTGTAATATGTTTGGAATTTTGATATATAAAAGTGATTTTCTTCATCTATTTGATTTGCTCTTATTGTCTTGTCTTATCATAGACGAGATTTTGGGTGTTAATTTATAGACTTAACAGGATATTTTGGGGGTGCCCTTCAGTCTTGTGGCCCATGATAATAGATGAGTGGATCCAGTGTGCGGAATCTAATTCTGCGTTCACTTTTGCAGTTTGATTCTGAGAGCAACAGCTTCATCAGCAGTGGACAATTGTGGACCCTCCTGCAGAAACACGGCTCAGGGCTGGACCCCCACAAGCTGGACGTCCTGCTGGCCCTCGCACACAGCAGTGCTGATGGGAAGATCTGCTACCAAGACGTCCTAAATCTGGTGAGTGCCCAGAACCTGGAGCGTGCCAGGTGTTCGATAACTAAGTGTTATCTATAGTGGTTTGTTCATGCCGCCATCTTTGTTCCTTTCAGATGTGCAACAAAAGATCAGACAGCTTCCGCCGGGCAATTCTGCAGGGGAACCGGCGCCTGTGCAACAAGAGTCTCCTGGAGGAGTCCAGCTTGGACCTGACTCAGCGCCTAATCCGCCATGTTGCCTATGAGACCCTCCCCCGGGAGATAGACCGGAAGTGGTTCTACGACAACTACACTGGGTGTCCCCCACCCTGGTTCATGATCACGGTCACCATCGTGGAGGTGAGTCCGGCCTCGATCTGTGATGGCACCACCTCCAGCGGTCACCATCTTTAGCCTCATGCCATAAACGAGGGGTAAATAAAGGCACCATAGTGTCTTTTCGCGGGGGATGATGGACTGTGTAAGGTGTAATGTCAGCAGTTGTGTCATAGGTCGCCATCTTTGTGTACTACGGTTTACTGCTCAACCGCTTCGTCCTGCAAGTGACGCATCCCCAGTACCTGAAGAAGAATCCTCTGGTGTATCACCCACAGCTCCGGGAGCAGGCGTGGCGGTACCTCAGCTACATGTTCATGCACGCCGGGTTAGTAGCGCTCTGCCTCCGAGTCTTAGCAAGAAGGGGGTTAATCCCTTGTGTTTTTTACAGAGTCACAGTCATGTTATTAGGACGCTGTCTCTTTAAATTTAGAAATAATATGGGGTCAGCAGAGCAGCTGTAAGGGGGCCCCTAAGGGACAATGGGAGGTCCAAGTCAAGGTGATGTCATCACAATGGGCGGAGTCATGTTTATATGGTGTAGGGGGTCTCCTCTCATAACGGGACCTTGTCTTCTAGGATAGAGCATCTGGGGGTGAACGTGGCATTGCAGCTGCTGGTCGGGGTCCCCCTGGAGATGGTGCACGGGGCGCTGAGGGTCGGCTTTGTGTACGTGGCAGGAGTCCTGGCAGGTGAGGGGTTACGTGGACCGCTCATTATTTAGGGGGGTCCTGAGACGTCTGATTGTTGTTCTCTTCTCTGCAGGTTCTCTTGCTGTGTCCGTGGCCGATATGACTGCTCCGGTGGTGGGATCATCTGGCGGCGTGTACGCCATCGCGTCTGCCCACCTAGCCAATATAGTCATGGTACGGAGCCCCCCAGAGAGGCACAAAGCCCTAGACACCTGCTTCTGAGGCACAGATCCCCCAAACATCCTTTGTGAGGCACAAAACCCCCAAACACCTCCCAGAGAAGCAAGAAACCCCCTTGATGAGAAACAAACCCGCACAAAAACCCCACACACCCCCCAGCGAGGCACAAAATCCTAAAACATCTTGCATTTAGGCATGGAACCCACCCATCCCCCTCGTGAGGCACAGAACCCCCCAAACACCCAGAGTGGTAAAAGCCTCATTGTGAGGCATGGAACCTCTCTCCTAATGTCCACGAGGAGTTTGGAGCCTCCCAATGCAAGATCCCCCTACATGCCAACCCCCAAAAAACAAATGAAGTCTGAAATTACCAGGACACCGCCCCATAGGGTACCGGACCCCTCAGCTCACTCACAAAATGCTCTAAATAATCCAAAGCCACAACAACAATACAGAATCTCCTGAACTCTTCACCCCTCTACCATTGGGGTCCTCAATAGCCAGGACACTCATGAGACCATTTACACTGCAGTCGGTGGTCCTGCCAATGTTCTGTATGCACAAGGCGTCACCCCTGCAGCGCCCACAGTAAGGCTTATCTCAGATCCGGGGGTCACTTATGGGGTAGCAGTGGTTTTAGGGCGTCTTATGTTGGGCTCACCAATCTGTTTTCTTCTCCCCAGAACTGGTCGGGGATGCGCTGTCAGCTCAAGCTCCTACGCACGTCCTTTGCCTTAATATGTAGTAAGTATGAGCCCCCGACAACTGCAAATAAGGGGACCCCAAGATACCAGCATCGGCTCACCCATAAGGGGAATACATCACATATAGTGCCAGCAGCTATTCACAGCACCCCTTTCAGTGTATAACCTCAGGTGGGCGACTGCTGTTCCCCAGATTATACGTACCCCAAAAATCGGTGCAGATAGAGTCGCTGGTGCCTAGTGAACGACGGGAGGTAGAAGACTAAGTATAGAGAAACGGAAGTGCAATAATATGCAGACTACATCACTGGCAGGAGGTGGAGGAGTGATGTTCGGCAGGGCCGATGTAACAATCAACCTGGATGAATCTCGCCTGGGCTGGGGTGGCAATCTCTCAGGTTGACACTCCTTGGGGCAACAATCTCTCAGGATGACACTCTTCGGGGCCTGGGTGACAATCTCTCAGGATGACCCTCCCGGGGCCAGGGTAACCATCTCTCAGATTGACACTCCACAGGGCCGGGGTGACCATCTCTCAGGTTGACACTCCTCGGGGCAACAATCTCTCAGGACGACACTCTTCGGGGCCGGGGTGACAATCTCTCAGGACGACACTCTTCGGGGCCAGGGTAACCATCTCTCAGGTTGACACTCCACAGGGCCGGGGTGACCATCTTTCAGGATGACACTTCTCGGGGCTGGGGTCACAATCTCTCAGGATGATCATCCCCGGGGTGACAATCTCTCAGGATGATGCTCCTCGGGGCTGGGGTCACAATCTCTCAGGATGATCATCCCCGGGATGACAATCTCTCAGGATGACGCTCCTTGGGGCTGGGGTCACAATCTCTCAGGATGATCATCCCCGGGGTGACAATCTCTCAGGATAACGCTCCTTGGGGCTGGGGTCACAATCTCTCAGGATAATGCTCCACAGGGCTGAGGTGACAATCTCTCAGGATGACGCTCCTTGGGCTGGGGTCACAATCTCTCAGGATGATCATCCCCGGGGTGACAATCTCTCAGGATGATGCTCCTTGGGGCTGGGTTCACAATCTCTCAGGATAATGCACCACAGGGCTGAGGTGACAATCTCTCAGGATGATGCTCCACAGGGCTGAGGTGACAATCTCAGGATGATGCACCTCGGGGCCAGGGTAAGAATCTCTCAGGATCATCATCCCCGGGGTGACAATCTCAGGATGACGCTCCTCGGGACCACGGTGACAATCTCTCAGGATGACGTTCCTTGGGGCCAGGATGACGTTCCGCCGACCTCCTTAGTTATGTCTTTGTTCTCTCATTGCAGTGAGCTTGGAGTTCGGCCGGGCGGTCTGGCTGCGGTTCTCGCCTTCCTCGCACGCCACCTGCCCTCCCCCCAGCTTTGTGGCGCACCTGGGCGGGGTTGTGGTGGGGATTACTCTAGGGGTCGTGATCCTCCGGAACTTCGGACAGCGGCTGACGGATCAGTGGCTCTGGTGGCTCTTCCTAGGCGGCTCCGCGCTGTTTGTCGCCTTCGCCGTACTGTGGAACTTCTTTGCTTTCAGTCTGCCCGGTCTCCGGTTGCCGCCCCCACCATAGCGGAGGTCATGTTGCCTGACTGTGGGGAGTGCCGGCTGCTTGTAGCCAAAGTGCAAACCTTATCTCAATAGCTAATCCCCGAAATCTGGCAAGATCTCAGCTGACTGCCAGCAGATGGGAACCTCCATGTTTACAGAGGCGGAAACATCTGATGCGCTGTGACACTGTCCCAATGCCGTAGCTGTACCAGAGCAGACCATCCACAGCACATGGATCTGGCGCAGAGGCCTGCAGGCAGCGGACACATTGCAGCATCAGTCATTGACAGTGAGCAGAGATACTGATACACCTTATCGTTGTGGAATGTCCTCATCCTTGAGTAATTAGCATAGCCCCACCTTCTCATGAATATTAATTAGCCGAGACAGGCACTTTGGGCAGTCATGTGACCGACTGGTGGCCCCGCTGTGTGATAGAATTTTCTACTGTGGTTTTATAAAGCATCGAGTTTCTGGCGGTGTCATTATTCCTGGTGCCACAAGAGTGAGTCCCCGCGATGGAGTAACAAAAAAAAACCCAGACAAACCCGAGGAACTAGCGAGGGTGTGGGGTGAGAGAAAAAACCATCTCGATCTCCAGATTCCTCCCGTCCTCCGCACCCCTCCCTCCCAATTCCTCCTGTCCACCGCACCCCTTCCTTCTAGACTCCTACTGTCCTCCACATCCCTCCCTCCAGACTCTGTCCGTCCTCCGCATCCCTCCCGATTCCTCCTGTCGGCCGCACCCCTCCTTCCGGACTCCTGTCCTCCACATCCCTCTCTCAGGAGGAGTCCGGTCCTCCGCATCCCTCCCTATTCCTCCTGTCCGCAGCAACCCCTCCATCCGGACCTCTCCTGTCCTCCACCCTCCTAATAACTCCAGATTCCTCCATCTTCCTCTCTTCAGACTACTCTCCAAGCACCTCCACTTTCATCCACTCCTCCGTTATCCTATACTCACTAGATTCCTCCCTCCACACAACTCTCCATGCTCCTCTGTACTCCCCTTCCCTCCAGACTCATGCTTCCACATCCAAACATTTCCCTCCAGACTCCTCCACACTTCTACTCTATCCTCCTCCCCCCTCCACACACTCTCCATGCTCCTGTCCTATCCCTCTGTCCTCCTCCTTCCAAACTCCTCAGTGTGGTCATATACCCTCTAGACACCTCCCCCTCCCTCCACACAACACTCTCCATGCTCCTGTCTGCCCCCTTATTCCAGACTCCTGCCTCCACATCCAGATCCTTTCCTCCAGACTCTATCCTTCCAAACTGATCTTCCTTCCACCAGACTCAACCTATATCTCCATGCTCCTGTCTGCTCTTCAGACTGCTCTGTCATCCTCGTCCCTCTAGACTACACTCTCCATGATCAATCTTTCAAGCTTTATCTGTCTCTCGCCTCCCTCCAGACTTCTCCTGTTCTCTACATCCCTTCCTTCAGACTCCTCCTGTCCTCCACATCCCTCACTCCAGATTGTTAATCACTCCAGTCTACTCCATCCTCCTCGCTTCAGACTACTCTTCATGCGCCTCCAATTCCAAACTCCTGTCATCCTATACCCACTAGAATCCTACTCCTCCCTCCACACAACACTCTCCATGCTCCTGTTCTATCTGTCCTCCTCCTCCTTCCAAACTCTTCCGTCATCATATACCCTCTAGACTCCTCCAAGACTGCTCTATCCTCCTCCTCCCTCCGCACAACACTCTCCATACTCCTGTTCTATCCCTCTGTTCTCCTATCAAACTCTTCAGTCATCATATACCCTCTAGACTCCTCCAAGACTGCTCTATCCTCCTCCTCCCTCCGCACAACACTCTCCATACTCCTGTTCTATCCCTCTGTTCTCCTATCAAACTCTTCAGTCATCATATACCCTCTAGACTCCTCCAAGACTGCTCTATCCTCCTCCTCCCTCCACATAACACTCTCCATGCTCCTGTTCTATCTGTCCTCCTCCTCCTTCCAAACTCTTCAGTCATCATATACCCTCTAGACTCCTCCAAGACTGCTCTATCCTCCTCCTCCCTGCGCACAACACTCTCCATACTCCTGTTCTGTCCCTCTGTCCTCCTATCAAACTCTTCAGTCATCATATACCCTCTAGAGTCCTCCAAGACTGCTCTATTCTCCTCCCTCCGCACAACACTCTCCATGCTCCTGTTCTATCCCTCTGTTCTCCTATCAAACTCTTCAGTCATCATATACCCTCTAGAGTCCTCCAAGACTGCTCTATCCTCCTCCCTCCGCACAACACTCTCCATGCTCCTATTCTATCCCTCTGTCCTCCTCAATCCAAACTCCTCAGTCATCCTACACCCACTAGACTCCTCTATCCTACTCCTCCCTCCACACAACACTCTCCATGTTCTATCCCTCTGTCCTCCTCCTCCTATCAAACTCTTCAGTCATCATATACCCTCTAGACTCCTCCAAGACTGCTCTATTCTCCCCCTCCCTCCGCACAACACTCTCATGCTCCTGTTCTATCCCTGTCCTCCTCCTTCCAAACTCTTCAGTCATCATATACCCTCTAGAGTCCTCCAAGACTGCTCTATCCTCCCCCACACACAACACTCTCCCTGCTCCTGTCTTCCCACTTCTTCCAGACTCCTGCCTCCACATCCAGACCCTTCCCTCCAGACTTCTATCCTCCTTCCATACTCCTCCTGTATCCTGTTCCTTCCTCCATTCTGCCCTATCCTTTTCCTTCTCCATCCTAAGTCCTCTGTTCTTCCTTGAGACTACACTCTCCATGATTTTCTGTCCTTCCAGACTCCTCCCTCTGTCATCTGCCTCCCTCCAGACAACTGTTTCTCCCCCAGCAGACTCCTCTATCCTCTGCCCCCTTCCAGACTCCCCCTTTGTCCTCTTCCTACCTCCAGACTCCTCCTTCTGTTCTCATTCTTCCAGACTCCTCCCTGTATTCCCTCCAGACTCCTCCTTCTTTGTCCCCTCTCCTTACTGCAGAATTGTTTGCCCCCCCTCCTCTCTGCAGACTCCTTCGTCCCCTCCTCCCTTCAGCCTTCCTCTTCGTTCTCCTTCCTCCAGACTACGCTCCACATGCTCTTCCGTCCTCCCTCACGACCCTTCTATGTTCTTTATCCGCCTCCTCTAGACTCCTTTCTCCTCCAAGTGTTCTTCCTTGTCTTCCCCCTCCCAAATCGTCCTCCCTCCAGACCCCTCTTCAGGCCATCTCCCTCGCTTCAGACTACTCTCTCCATCCTCCCTCCAGACTCCTCAATCCTCTGCCTCCCTCCAGACTTCTTTGTCCTCCTTCCTCTAGACTACTCCACATCCAACACCACTCCCTCCGGACTCCTCCTCCTCACCCATACTCTACTCTCCATGCTCCTGTCCTCCTATTTTCTCTAGATTCCTCCTCCCTCAACTCGCCATGTTGCTCTGTCCTCCTTTCAGACTCCTCCTCCTGTCCTTCACTTTCACACCTTTTCTTTCAGACTCCAGCCTTCACATCCAGACATCGTCGCTTTAGGCTCCTCCTCTATTCTTCCCGTCTGTCCTCTTCCAGACTCCTCCTGTCCTCCACATCCCTTCAAGACTCCTTTTTTGTTCTCCTCCATCGCCTCCTTTCTTGTCCTACTACACATCCCTCGCAGACTCCTTTATTCTCTCTCCAAACGGCTCCCCTTCCTCCAGGTCTACCAAACTACTCACACCAGACTATGCTCTCCATGCTCCTCTGGCCTCCCTCCTGCATCGACTCCACTCTCTATCCTCCCTTCAGACTCTTTTCTTGTCCTCCCCCTCCCTCAAGCCTCTTCCACCTCCTCCTTCAAGACTTCTCCCACTCTAGATTTCTCAGTCTAGATGCCTACATCCTCCTGCACCGTCCAGACTCATCCTTTCTCTGCCTCCCTCCGGACAGATTCTTCTTTCCAGACTCCTCTCTCACCCTCCCGACTACACACTCCCCGCACTTCTATACTCACTCCACAATTTTCCCTTCAGGTCTCCTCCCGTCTACACTCTCCCTGCTCCTCTATTCTTACTCCAGTCCCCTTCTGTGATCTTATTCCTCTAGACTCCTGCGTCCTCCTCTTCCCTCCAGACCTCTCCTCTTTCCTCCATCTATACTCCTCTCTCCACAATTTTCCCTTCAGGTCTCCTCCTCCCGTCTACACTCTCCCTGCTCCTCTATTCTTACTCCAGTCCCCTTCTGTGATCTTATTCCTCTAGACTCCTGCGTCCTCCTCTTCCCTCCAGACCTCTCCTCTTTCCTCCATCTATACTCCTCTCTCCACAATTTTCCCTTCAGGTCTCCTCCTCCCGTCTACACTCTCCCTGCTCCTCTATTCTCCCTCCAGATGCCTCCTCTAGTTATTCCTCTAGACTCCTGCGTCCTCCTCCTCCCTCCAGACCTCTCCTCCGTCCATACTCCTCTATCCACAATTTTCCCTTCAGGTCTCCTCTACACGCTCTCTGCTCCTCCTTATAGCAGTTTCTCTCTGACACTAGGGTCAGTCCGGAGGGCATGTACACATTATATTGATGGACAATCTGCTCTTTATGACAGGTGATGTCCCAGTCCGGCTCAGAGTTCCCAGATCAGCCCCATCATCAGCCTCAATGGGAGGAGTGGGCACAGGGATGGTGGGAGTGATACATGAATCTGATGGGGTGATGGTCCAGTAGCTTTATTAATACAGACACAGGGCAGTCTATCACAAAGGGGTACAGCGGAGCCACCCGAGGCGATGGGACTCACTCTTCACCCCCGAAACCACTGGAGAATAAAGTGTCTAAGTACAGGAGGGTGGCAGGGTGCACTGGGACAGGATCATAACCCAGACGTGGCGGGTGATGGCAGACGTCATTCACCCTCCTCTCCGCACAGAGTGTACGGGGGGAAAGATGGCGGCTGTAATCTGCGGAGGTGACGGAGAAGACGGAATACAGATCCCTGTTACAATACTGCCACCAATCACAGCTCTACAAACCTCGCATTCTCCCTATTGCCAGATCACTGCTCTGGGATCTAAACCACCTCCACACTCACAGATCACTGATCGCTGCCACCAATCACAGTTCTGGCATCCACTCCCAGACCACTGCCACCAATCACAGCTCTGAGATGTACACCTTCTCTTCACACCCAGATCACTGACCCCTACCATCAATCACAGCTCTGGGATCCAAACCTTTCCCCCTCACAGATCACTGTCTGTTGCTACCAATCACAGCTCTTAGATTCACACCTTCTCACCACTCCCAGATCACTGACCCCTACCACCAATCATAGCTCTGGGATCCACACCCACTCCCAGACCACTCACCGCTGCCACCAATCACAGGCAGAACAGTCAGAGGGAAATGTAAAGGGACATTAAAATAAAACCTACGAGTTGACAGAATAAGACGTCACACTGCCGAGAAGCTCATCATAAATATGACTAAATGTCTCCTTCATGTAAGAAGCACGGGGCCACCATAGGCTGGTACAGCCATGGCTCCTTGCTCTGGTGAATCGCTCCTCCCGGGGCCCCACTGGGGTCTCGCAGGAGGGCACCAGGGGTCGGGCTCTTGTAAGGACAGGACTGTAAACCACACACACACACACAGGACACAGGCAGCAGGGACAAGAGCAGAGGGCAATCAGGAGCCGCGGACAGAGCCATCCTCGCGGATGAACTCCTCCAGTACAGACACCACACTGCGGGCCTCCGGCATCTCCGCGTGCTCCACCTTCACGATCTGCAGGAGGAGGTCCCCGTTCCCACAGTTCTTCAGGAAGTTGTAACAGCGGAACAAGGCGTAATGGCTGCTCTCTGCCTGGCGGATCAGACGCTTCAGGTTGTTCATATCCTGAATGACCTGGAAGGGAGGAGAACAGAGACCACCATCCAATCAGAAGCCAGACAAGTCCAGAAAACCCAGGTGCACTTGCATCCTCCCAGCTCATCCCACCACCATGCTTCACTGTGTGACTCCATTAGGATACGGCTGCGACCAGCGACTAACTTAGCTGCCTTTGGGACTGCTGCTCTGTCCATCATGCTTTACACTGCAGCAGCTTAGTGTAGCCAGAGCTCGTGTTTTATCTTTTGCATTGCTCTCACCTTTAGCTTAAAATTCTCCAGTTTCTGGCGGTAGAGGAAGGGGCTCCCTCCATCAGAGGCGTTGATGAAGACCTGCATCCAGTCCTGACAGAAGCGGTTACTGACTGTAGAGAAAAGAGGAGAACACCCAAAATCAGAGGAGACCTCCACAGAAACATCACTAACACAGGAGAGAGGGCCCCGGGAACATCACACACACACAACAGAGAGGGCCCCGAATCAGAAGAGACTCCCCAGGAACATCACGTAGAGGAGAGTGTCCCAAATCAGAGGAGATCTCCCCAGAAACATCACTCACATAGGAGAGAGGGCCCCGAATCAGAGGAGACCTCCCTGGGAGCATCACATAGAGGAGAATGTCCCGAATCAGAAGAGACTCCCCAGGAACATCAAGTAGAGGAGAATGTCCCGAATCAGAAGAGACCTCCCCAGGAACATCACGTAGAGGAGAATGTCCCAAATCAGAGGAGACCTCCCCAGGAACATCACGTAGAGTAGAATGTCCCGAATCAGAGGAGATCTCGCAGGGAACATCACTCACACAGAAGAGGTGGCCCCGAAACAGAGGAGACCTCCCCAGAAACATCACACACACAGCAGAGAGGGCCCCGAATCAGAGGAGACCGCCCAATGAACATCATGTAGAGGAGAATGTCCCAAATCAGAGGAGACCTCCCCGGTAATATCACGTAGAGGAGAATGTCCCGAATCAGAGGAGACTCCCCAGGAACATCAACGTAGAGAGAATGTCCCCAAAGCAGAGGAGAAACCTCCCCAGAACAATCACACACACACAGAGGGGCCCCGAA